>JAACJN010000202.1:0-85523 GCA_013368555.1 Collybiopsis confluens | reverse complement strand
GGATGGATATTGAAGGAGCTAGCTGGAGATCGCACAACCAAGAGACCGTCAGCAACACAAGGCAACTCTGAGAGTACTGCTATGGATGTTGATGAACCTGCGGAAGCAGTTCCCGTTTCTGGTGCCCCTGCACCGTCCCGCACTCTTGATCTCTCGACGCTAGCCTTTTCCCAAGGTGGGCATCTCATGTCCAACAAGAATGTCAAGCTTCCAGAGGATTCTTTCAAGCGAGCCAGGAAAGGATTCGAAGAAATCCATGTTCCTGCTCCTAAATCACGCAACAGCACATCTACCACTAACGATAATTCCGAGATGGTCCCGATTGAGACACTGCCTCTCTGGGCCCGCAAATCTTTCAGTTTCTAAAGCCTGAATCGAGTCCAAAGTAAAGTGTTTCCGGTGGCTTTTGGAACGGACGAGCCCATATTGTTGTGTGCACCCACTGGAGCAGGCAAGGTGCGTAGTGTAATAGACTCGGCTTCTGAATACGCTGACTTTTTCGTGGGTAGACCAATGTTGCCCTACTGACGATGCTCAACCGAGATGTCCAAATTTATGACTTCGGATCCCTCCTCCGTTGAACCCGCTTTTGACTTCGACTCATTCAAAATCATCTACATTGCCCCAATGAAAGCTCTTGTTCAAGAAATGGTCGGGAACTTCACTTCCCGCCTGACATCTGCTTATGGTGTCAAAGTAGCCGAGCTGACGGGAGATTCACAACTGACAAAGGCTCAGATTGCAGAAACGCAGGTATGTATGCTCTCCTTCCAGGCTGGTAAGCAAACCTGACTGAATGCTGCTCTAGATCATCGTCACTACTCCTGAGAAATGGGATGTTATAACCCGAAAAGCTACCGACACTTCGTACACTAATCTTGTCCGCCTTCTCATTGTAGACGAAATCCACTTGCTGCATGACGACCGTCATTGCCTGCACTCGTCGTCACGCCGCCGCCCCCGGCAATCCGGTTCGTCTCGTTGGTCTTTCGGCTACACTCCCCAACTATGTGGACGTGGCCCGGTTCTTGGGCATCGACCGTCTGAATCCTCGGCCGCAAACCCTTCCACGAGGGGCTTATTCTATTTCGACTCTTCCTACCGTCCTTGTGCGCTCCAGACACAATTTATTGGCATCACGGAGAAAAAAGCGATTAAGAGATATCAGGCCACAAACCAGGTTTGTTACGAGAAAACGTTGGAGGTAAATCACGCGTTGTACAGTGCAAGATCATACTTTTTGACCCATTTTTTCTTCCATTCCATAGAGCTTGAAGAGTGGAAACCAGGTCCTCGTATTTGTCCACTCACGAAAAGAAACGGGAAAAACTGCGCGATACCTCCGGGATACCGCGCTGGGGGAACTAGTCTCTGCGGATGGTATTACCGCATCTACTGGTGCCTCTTCCGAGGACATCACACATTTCGTTCGTTCCACAGACTCTGGTGCAACCAGAGAAATCCTGAACGAGGAGGCGGGGAATGTCCGGGACACTGTGCTCAAGGATCTTCTTCCGTTTGGTATTGGCATCCACCATGCAGGTATGAGCAAGGAAGACAGAGGATTGGTCGAAGAACTGTTCGCAGACGGTGCACTCAAGGTGTTGGTGTGCACAGCCACTTTGGCGTGGGGTGTTAACTTGCCTGCGCATACGGTCATCGTCAAAGGCACCCAGATTTATGATCCGACAAAGGGAAGATGGACAGAGCTTTCCCCTCAGGATGTGTTGCAGATGCTGGGAAGAGCTGGGAGACCGCAGTATGACACCTATGGTTTGTCCTTTTTTTTTATTGCCTCCTTCGGTCCACTGACGTGTGGTTTTCTCCTCTGCAAATGAAGGTATCATAATAACGTCCCACTCCGAGCTTCAATATTATCTATCCCTCCTTCACTCCCAATTACCCATAGAGTCTCAACTCATCTCTCGCATGGTTGATTCTTTGAACGCCGAGATCGTGCTAGGGACGGTGCGGAACAGGGAAGAAGGTGTGGATTGGCTGGGTTGGACGTATCTGTGAGCACATCTTCCCCCTTTTCTAACTTGTTACTATTCCTTCTCGCTAATGCATTGTTCTAGATATATCCGTATGCTAAAATCACCCTCCCTCTACTCCATTTCATCGGACTATCTTTCTCCGTCGGATCCAACCGCTCCTCCAGTAGCGGTCCGATCTTATCCACTCTGCTGCTGTTCTCCTTGAAAAGGCGCAGTTAGTGAAGTACAACAGGACTACCGGAACATTAATTAGTACTGAACTGGGTGAGATTTGATTCGCTTTCCGGCGGGAACAATAATCACTAAGGTATCTATATCCAGGTAAAATTGCATCCCACTACTATGTGACTTATAATTCCATGCTCACCTACAACCGACATCTCCGGCCTACAATGGGTATTCTGGAGTTGTGCGGGGTGTTCGCGTTGAGTGAGGAGTTCAGGTTGATCCCGGTTCGTCACGAAGAAAAAATTGAACGGCAAAGCTCCTCGAACGCGTGCCTATACCGGTCAAAGAATCTGTTGAGGAACCTGCGGCGAAGATCAATGTCTTGTTGCAAGCATACATATCGCAGCTCAAACTAGATGGTGCGTCTCCACATTAACCGCTCTGTTTTCAACTTTGACCTCCCTGCCACACAGGCCTTGTATTACTAGCAGACATGGTGTTTGTTCAACAATCTGCTGGTAGGATCATTCGTGCCATGTTCGAAATTTGCTTGAAACGAGGGTGGGCAGTCCCCGCCAAGGCGGCTCTGGACTTATGTAAGATGGTCGAGAAGAGAATGTAGGCAATTTTTCCCTTTCAGGTAATGTGCCCTAATGTATCTCAAATGTATCTCAAATATAGGTGGGGCTCAATGACCCCGCTCCGCCAATTCAAGGGTGTGCCGGCGGAAGTCATTCGCAAGGCAGAGGGTAAACAATTACCTTGGTATCGGTATTTCGACCTGGTTCGTATCGCGTCTCTCCTTGCCATATCGCTCGTTTATGCTAACATTCTCATAACCGATCCTTAGAGCCCTCCAGAGATTGGTGAATTGATCAATTTGCAAAATGCTGGGAGGCTGGTCCATCGACTGGTCCATAATTTTCCCAAGCTGCAGTAAGTCTGTTTGTACTCAGTTTACTCCGCATAGCTCACTAGCGCGCAGACTATCCGCCCAGGTGCAACCCATAACCCGCTCTCTCCTTCGGATCGAACTCTCTGTAACACCCGACTTCCGCTGGGACGAAAAGATTCACTCCGCCTCAGAGTCATTCCACATCGTCGTCGAAGATGTCGACGGTGAAGTCATCCTTTATCCCGACACCTTCCTCCTGCTGCAGCGGTACTCTGAAGGCGAGCACACTGTCACTTTCAGTGTCCCGATGTTCGATTCCCCGGTCCCACCCAATCATTACATTTCCGTCATTTCCGATAGGTGGTTGCACGCTGAGACGAGGCTTCCTATCAGCTCCAAATACTTGATTTTGCCAGAGAAATTCCCTTCCCCAACGCCCTTATTAGACTTGCAATCTCTACCCTTGAGTGCACTGCACACCAAAGGCTTTGAGAGGATCTACGAAGATGAAGAGAGCGGTCATAAAATCAACACATTCAATAAGATTCAAACGGACGTTTTTCGATCTCTGTATACCTCCGACGAAAATGTCTTCATCGGCGCTCCAACTGGCTCAGGCAAGACTGTCTGCGCTGAATTTGCGGTCCAAACGCTCTCATGGCTGAGCAGTGTGTATTGAACCCTTCCAAGAAATTGTAGAAATGCGAGTACAAGAGTGGAGGAGCAAGTTTGGCTCGGTCCCAGGTGGAAAGGAGATTGTCGCTCTGACGGGTGAAGCCAGTGCTGATTTGCGGCTGCTGGAAAAAGGTGACGTGATCATATGCACGCCGTCTCAATGGGATGTTCTCTCTCGCCGTTGGCGCCAGCGTAAAAATGTTCAGACAGTCGCTCTGCTCATTGCTGACGAAGTTCACCTGGTGGAGGCGAAGTAGGTCCGACTTACGAGGTCGTTCTTTCCCGCACCCGATATGTTCCGGCACAGACGGAACTCAAGACACGAATCGTTGCGCTAGGTGTTAGTTTGGCCAATGCAAGAGGTCTAGGAGAGTGGATCGGTTTGCCATCCCATGCAATTTTCAACTTTTCACCCAGTGCTCGGCCGCCGGACATGGACATCCATCTTCAGTCTTTCTCTATTCCGCACTTCCCCTCACTCATGCTCGCAATGTCAAAACCTGCCTATCTCGGTAATCGTATTTGTGCCGTCAAGAAAGCAATGTCGACTGACGGTAGACAACTTACTTCTGCATGCGGCGGCGGCAGAAGAACAGGCCGATAGATTCTTGCATGTCGAGGCTGAGGATTTGGAGGTTCATTTGGCACACTTGACGGACGAGGGGTTGAAAGAGACGCTGCGACATGGTATCGGCTATTTCCATGAGGCGTTGAGCAAGCAGGACAGAAGGATAGTACAAAGGTTATTCGAGAGTGGCGCTGTGCAGGTGCTGGTAGCATCCAAAGTATGCAAGCTCAATCTGCTCTAAAGACTTATGGCCTCAACTACCGACAGGATACTGCTTGGTCTCTTCCTGTGTCTTCCTACATGACCATTATCATGGGTGTGCAATACTACGAGGGCGAGGAGCACCGATACATCGACTATCCTGTGATGGACGTTTTGCAAATAATCGGCCGAGCATGTCGTCCAAGGGAGGATGAACGCAGTCGCTGCGTGCTGATGTGCCAACAGCCGAAGAAAGATTTCTACAAGAAGTTTTTGGCTGAGGGATTGCCAATCGAGAGTCATTTAACGGCGATGTTACACGATTCCTATTTGGCTGAGATTGCTGTGAAAACGATCGAGAACAAACAGGACGCAATGGTAGAACATTCTCCTTGATCATTCTATCGCTACAACTTACAACAACCCATAGGATATCTTGACTTGGACGTACTTTTACCGGCGGATGACGCAGAATCCCAACTATTACAACCTTCATAACGTTAGTCATCAGCATCTGTCGGAGCATCTTTCTGAACTTGTTGAGACTACCTTGAGCCAGTTGATGAACTCGAAATGTATCGCTATCGGTACGTTTGCCCTCGTCATCATTTGCCCTCCTAACCTGCGCCCTCTAGAGGAGGAGTCGAATGAAGTCAGCTCGCTTAACCTGGGAATGATTGCAGCTTACTACAACATTTCCTGTGCGTACTCGATCTCACTGAAATATAGTGCCATGACTAACAATATAATCAGATGTTACTGTGGAAGTGTACACTCTATCACTCAAGGAGCGAACCAAACTCAGAGGTCTACTCGAAGTAGTTTCCTCATCTGCTGAGTTCGAAATAGTGCCCATTCGCCGACACGAAGACACCCTTCTGCGCCTACCCGTCAAACTCGATGCATCCTCTGTTAACTATGAATCCCCTCACTTCAAAACTTTCCTCCTTCTGCAAGCACACTTTAGTCGTGTTCAACTTCCTGTAGACTCGTTGCAGACCAAAGGCTCATCCTTGAAAAGGTACTTAATCTCCTCTCTGCCTGCGTGGATGAATTGTCATCCAACGCATGGCTGAACGCCCTTAGCGCGATGGATCTAGCGCTCAATTTGGCAACTACGAAGGCGCTTACCGTCGCTGATAGCTCAAGGCCAACACGGGCGTTTGTTCTTCCTCAATCACCGATACGGGCGACACTCAGCCACCGCGCCTATCTCGACTTTCCACTCACCAACATCCGCATATCTCATTCGCCCACCATATACCTCATTCTTCTCCAGACGCCACTTCCTTCCCTCATGGCTTTATTACCACCCAATATCGTCATTAACGTCAAACGGCCGTATTCGAAGCTATCCCGGGTCTGGAGGAAGCGTATCAACCGGGGAATCAGTCCCGCTGACGGATCGGGGTGGATTTATATCATCTACAGGGGCGGGGGTGTTTTCAAAGTCGGTCGGACGCGGGATCTCAGACGAAGGATGCGCGAATGGCGATGGCACTGCCCTGGAGTGCTGAATATTTTCCTCGGCGCGTTTTGGACGCCTTTCACTCATCGAGCGGGTAATATAGGGGGATTTTCTTAGGATTTATGCGAGGAATGGAGCTAACGGTGGGATATAGAATCTCTCATCCATCTTCAGCTGGAGCGCAGGTGTCTGTCTAGACCCCGTTTTCTCTGCACTTGTAAGTTTTTTTCGCTTCTGTGATCTCGTCTCTAACTGGTATCGATAGGCGGTCAAGTGCACGTCGAACAATTCGCGTTTCCTGGGAATCCATCTCGCGTTTATGCAGATATAATCGTTCCAGTGATATCAAGTACAGTATAGATAAATGTCGTTGTAAATTCAGGGCTGGAAGTAGAAAATGGAAGTAGAAGGCGACGGTTTTTTTGTATATCTCTTTATTCACAGAATTCGTGAGTACACGCTACGTTACTGCTACACGACGATCATGATACTGAACGCTTTAAACTCAACAGATTGGCAGACGTTAACAGGCTGGAGTTCATTATGTTACACTTTTTTTTCTGGTAGCGGTACACCGCTACTAATCCTGGTATCTTTCTCAAACCTCCCCGGATCTATTCTCATTTTTTGCAGGCTCAGGCATCAGTAGGGCTCAGAACTACTAGTCGCATCAAACGAACTCAAGAAGCTTCGATGAAGATTGCAGTTAGTAGCAACTTGAATTACTACCCTCAACATTTTTCAAGTCCTCGACATTCCCCTTGCATGGACATCCTCGGTATACCTCACTGACTCTGGCTGGAAAGTATCGAGGCCAGTCTCTCAGTCCAATCCGACCGCCGACAAGTTCACGAAACCTTCAAGGCTACTACAACTTGTATCTTCCGCAACTCGGCCTGCTGTCTAGTTATCCCGCCGGTCAGTGGTGCCAGCCTACCTTCAACTCAGGCTGGTCTGTTTTCAATCAAGCAGTATGGCTATGCATTGTACTTAGTCTGATTTACTCTCAATTGAATGGTATTTCTTGAATCTATGTTTTGTACAATCACAAATATGTTAGAAAGGCTCGTGAGCTCAACTAAGAACATTTGAGGTAGTCAGAAAGTTTTAGTTTTACGCTGCGGGGTCCATTGAATACACCTCAGGGATCACATCTCAGGGTTTCCAGGCTGACAGGATCACCTGAGGTAATACTGAGTTGCTCAAGTAATGGCTATTTCCCTAGGCTTCACCAATGCAAATGACGAGATTTCAATCTCCCCTGGCTTTGGACAGTTCAAGTTCATTGAATTGATCATCATGTACCACTAGTATAACGAAAGAGTACTGTGGAATGATGATCATATAGTAGTACCATGGTGTGAAGATTACAAATGTTTTTCAAAACTGATTTAGTGAAATTGAGGTTGTCTCCAGCAGTCCTAAGAGATCTGGGGAATGGCTTCTGAACCTGAAGTTCCCTGATAACCAAGGGCACCCTGAAGCTCTGAGGCTCGGTGAGGGCTCCCTGTAAAATAATCTTTTACAGGGAGCCCTCACCGAGCCTCAGAGGCTCAGAGTTTTAGGTACTTTTCCTGATGCACTATCATGCGCTCCGAAGAGGATTCGCATTCTCTTATCCCTATCAACGACTAACTGCGGCAATCCTTCTGAAGAGTTAGGACGCCTATATAGCCTTCCTTGATCAACAAAGAATTTCTTAGCTTTTCGTATTAAATTATCTTTTTCTTTCTGCGTCAGGGTCGCGAACGAATCCAAGTTAGAATGGTCATGCCACTCCTTGATTTTTGGTAACAGTGCATCGTAACGGTTGCCTAACTCCGTCCGGTGTTTGACAGAGTAAGGGTTTTCAGTATCGAACGTTCCATGATCCTCTGGGTATAAATCCTGAGTGAACACCATCATAGGCATACCCGAGTCTTCATACATCTGACGCCTTTTGAATTCGAACATTCGTTCTTCGTCAACATATGCTTGCAGGTCATCTTCAAAATCCTCAATGCTTGTGGCATAGACATCCATAGTTAGGAAGCCACTTCGAGGATCAATTTTGTCTTTAAATTCATCGAAGTCGTATGGTAGTTCCTCAACCTGTTCTGCTACTGAGAATGGAATTGGTTCTCCATTATCTTCGTCATTATAGTCTTCTGGATTAACTGGGGGTCGAGCAGGTTGCCAGCCACCCGGTGTAATACGGATAGGCCGTCAGATCCATGCTTGATTCCTTTGACATGTACTAATGCGAAGTGATACTTTCGTATATCTTCGATCCAGCGATTTATAGTCGCATTCGGACCGCAACTAGGATTATCTAACATGCCTTTAATATAGCTTGCGTCGGTTTCGACAGTTAGGCGTCTACTCCCGTAAATTTGATAATAACTGGCTTCAAGAGCTAATTTTAATCCATATAGTTCTCGCTTAGCTTGAGAGAATCGTGCCTCTCGCTCATTTAGAGTTAGGGACCCGAAATAATTAAAGAATTTCTTCTTAGGATCCTTCGGGTCGAGTTGATAAAGGTACCAACCTACTGCCTTGTACGAAGTATCGACAGATAAGTTAACATCCCATTCGTAATTAATAGGACGTAAAGCTGGTGCCTTTTGAATTCCTTCTTTGAGTAACCTCATAGCTAACTCCTGTTTCGGTCCCCATTCCCAGGGAACATTACGAGTGAGTTGAGTCAAAGGTTCTGCTTTCTTTGCATAATTGTCTATGAACATT
The DNA here is from genome assembly GCA_013368555.1 of Collybiopsis confluens. NCBI lineage: Eukaryota > Fungi > Basidiomycota > Agaricomycetes > Agaricales > Omphalotaceae > Collybiopsis > Collybiopsis confluens. The sequence continues at coordinate 76,827 of JAACJN010000202.1, read as the reverse complement.
CGAAGCTGACCAGCAGTTCCCAAGAATGCTCTAACATCGCTTTTATCTTTGCATGCAGGCCAAGTTAGGACGACTTCTGCGATCTTATCTTCGGGTACTCGGCCTTCGTAAGTGCATTTATGCCCAACTACAACAATTTCTGGTCGGCATAAAAAGGTTTTTGGTCCTGAGAACGTTCCTCCAGCATACTTTAGACGCTGAACGATCCTGTTAAGATCCTGAAAATGTTCCCAAACGAACCGCCTAACTCCTTTATTGCCTTCCATTGTTTCAAATCCGCCGTTAGGGAGCTCATAACGAGTAGCTGGTCCCCTAACTGGTACATCATCAACGTATGGCCACGTTACATGTGGTATTTCATCTCGTAAAATATATGTCATATCGTCATGGAAGATAGGAACCGAATTAGTCCACCCCATGGGCAATTTTACCAACCGGTGTGCACCAAACGGCGTTTGAAAGGTAGTGAGGTCTCGGGATTCTTCCTCTACTTCCCTTTCGTCGTATCCAACATAAACATCGAAGGTTGTTCCACAGCTTCGTCCAGCAAAGTGCCTAGCTACATCTGCAGTAGCTGGAGGTATGCCAGAGTGTTGAATCGTGACTTTATTCAGCGGTTCAAGGCTATGTACTAGCCTAAGTGACTTTCCGTCTTTCTTCAGGACACAGAACCACTTGGAACGATAGCTAGCGTTTGATGGTTCGTAAATTCCTGCATCTATTTTATCTTTAATGATTTTGCACACATCGGCATAAATTCCAGGGGGGATAGGAATATTTCTTTCCACCCATGGTTCGTGTGCTTGAGTTGGTATCCTAACTGGAGGGAAGAACTCTCGTTTAAATGTTCCTCCTTCTTCCGGACACCACGCAAATGCCTTTTCTTGAAGTCTCATAAATTCGTGCATGAGCTTCCTCTCTTCAGGCCATAAGAAACCATCATCGTGAGATTTGTCCAAAGCTTCCATTCTCTCCTGTGTGTATCGTCCTGTTGGTACGAAGGCTGGAGGATTGATAGGTAACTCAGGCATATCCTTCAATGGCTCGCCAGTGATATGCCTTTTTATCCGAAATTCTTCAGGTAATTCAGCTTTCACCGGCCTAACTTTAAGAGCGACGGGTTTGTACTTTTTCGACCCATAAACTCTTACTAACTCGGACTTTTGAAGCTGCCCCGATTTGTTCTTTCTAGGAACGTAAACCGACGGGTCTCTAAAAGCTTTCTTCCCTGGAACAGGTTGTCGAGCTAATCGTTTAAGAGATTTCCATGAAATTTGGGGTTTCTCTTCACTTTTCATAAGATAGGACAGATTTGGCTCGTCTGCCTCAAATTTCATAAATGTATCATATAGCGTAAAATTCGTTTCTTCATTATTTTCCATTACTTTCTCATCGATAGGAACATCTCGTTCCTGTTTGACAGTTTGCATGTAGGTCTGATGTGACGCTGTTGCGTTCCACACCGTTCCTAACTTTTGCAAGTATGATTCTATGGCCGCCCCATCCATACATTCCTTTCGGACTTGTTCTTCAGATGCCAACCAGTACGATTCCGCCAGTTCTGCCCTCGTAAATTGTTTTCCTTCGGATTGGCGCCAACCATCCACTTCTAGTTCACCCTGCTCATTGAAATGGAACCCAATAGCGATTTCCTCCTCTCCCTGATCGCTAGTCAGATCTTCGAGGCTCGAAAATTTCCATCTGGCTCTGGTTTACGTGGCTCTTCAGGTGTAGACAGTTTTTTATAGTTAGGCACCTCATATCTCGAAGTATCCACTTTCATGACGTTGGCTAATTTGCCACGAGCGAACGTAGGAACTACACATTGCCGTTTAGAGTTAGGGCAAGTGATTGTGAGTTCTGTATCACCGTTTGCAAAGGTTTTAACGTTGCTTTCGGTTAGCGCATCGAATGGTCTTCCCATAAGTAACATATATGGTGCACGGTTTTGAACGTGCAATTGTAGGTAGATAGTAAGGTCACCAAATGTAAATGGGACGTTCCTAGCTAAACCCTCAGTTCTACCCAACCCTCCATGTGAATCCTGCATTTGAAGAGTTACGTTGGGATCCCAAGTTAGGCCCAACTGAGTAGCCACTAAACGGTCAATCGACACAATCTGTGATCCAGAATCTAAGATTCCTTCAACAATTTCGTTTCTGTGATTGATTCGAGCCGCAATTGATCGTAGTCCTTTGCTGTTTCCTGCTACAACAATCATATCGCGTCTCTCATCGTCGATGGGTAGGTCATTATGAAAACATTCTACCACATCTTTTTGTACCCAAGATCCTGCCGGCATTCCGTCTCTTTCTTCGGACAGATACTCAAACATGATCTCTGGTGCGAGAGCTAGGTCATCAATGTCGATATAATTACCGCGCATTAATACTCCTGTGGGCATTTCCGGAATCTGGGTTTCGCCGTTATCAGTTAGGACAGCTACATACGCTGACTTTCCCCGTTTAGGCTCAACTCGTCGATTCTTGAGTTTCCTTTCCAGAATCTTCTTCACTAACGAAGAAATTCCTAGCATCTCTTCGATGGATAGCTGAACGGTGCCTTCCAAAACTTTGGTAGCTACTTCTTCTGCTAAACCATCCTTAAACAATTCGTTCCTAACTCGATAGCTAGGTTGTTTCGATTTTTCTCGTTCATTTGACATAGTGAATGGGTGAGACTGATCCAGTGTATGAGAGTTAGGTACTTCAGAACGACGGTTCCGTACATCTGTCTCAGGTTGTGGCCGGAAGGTGATAGGTCGGACATCGTCGAAAGGTCGCTTCGCAGTGGCAGGAGACGGTCTGATGTCCCCATAACCAGCACTAGGCTGTTCCTTTGATACTATTTCCGTCCTAACTTTCTCCGCTGGCTCACTTTCAATCTCCGTACTTGTGTCCCTAGTCCGACGGAAATTCCGGTTAGGAACACCATCAAATCTATCTCTTGGAGGCATAAGTACACCATCAAACGCGACTTTCTTTTTAAACGCTGATTTCAGAGGTCCCGGAAGTGGTCCCCTTCGATCATTGTTCGTTTTATTGGGATTTTTGCTGAAAGGACTCTCCGGTGCCTGCACAAACGAGCTAGCGTAGTTTCTCCCCATTTGGTAGATACCACGACCAGGTCTAGGCTCCTTCATCGAGTCTAATAGTTTTTTCCCAAGTTAGGTCGGTCAGTATTTTGTGAATGATCCGGATATGATCTATCATTAAACCGCCTAACTTCATCAGATGGCCTTTGTTGGTTCATCTGCAGCATGGCATTTTTGGCCTCAGCTAGTTCGCGTAGGAGGACTTGTACCTGATCTTCAGGATCAAGTTGACGATTCATTTCGTCTTCTTCTTCATCAACCATATTTGCAAAGTAAGATTCAGCCTTGCCCCAACCTCGGGACTTAGCTATATCTTCGATTAATTTATAACGGGGAGTATTTTCGTCATCCCTAGGCATCCTAACTTCATCCCGCAATTTCATACGAGTTGAACCGTTGCCTTCTGGAACCAACCATCCTCTTTTAACGTAATCCTGATAGATAGGACACGCTGCTAACAAGTGGTCCTTTGCTCTACACATGAAACAAAGCATTTGCCGAGGTCCAGTGTTTGAATATGTGTTCCCATATCGAGCACTTGGTCCAGAGGGTCCGGATTGATTAAATCCGTACCGACTCTGATTCCCTTCAAAGTTAGGCTGCCGTTGCGACACAGCTGCTCCAACTAGGGAGGCTACCGTACTAAGACCTTCGCCGACTTTTAATGTCATTTGACGCATTTCCTTTAACCATGCTTCATTGACATCCTGTTGAGATGCTAGACGCTCTTTTTCGAACTCTAACTTCTCTTTCTCATTAACACTATCTTTGGAAGCGGACTTCCACAAATCTGAAATGCCTCCTTCAACATCGTTCTCCTGCTTAATCTTCCTGACACTTTTAAGGTAGTCAAAGTTCGACTGGGCAGGTAGACCCGACGTGAGTGGATAGGCTATTTGGCTTCGCCTATACGATTCTGGGTTTGTAGAACCAATACCCGACGACCTTACAGAAGTTAGGCCGTATATAGATTCGTAGTTCGACGATGAGAAGACCTTTTCCGCCGCCGCTACAGCTTCTTTAAGCGTAATAGGATCCTCTTTTCTTCGATTACCGATCGTTGCCGGTTTTACATCCCTCCTAACTTGATCAAACACCATACTTCGAGTACTCTCTTCGAATACCTTCAAGTAGGTGCGTACCGCATCCCTATTAGCTAGGATGGGTCGATCCGTCATTAACTTTTCACATTCTGTTACAAACAGAACGTTATAAAGTCGAAACTCGGCTTTCTGCCTTATACTCAGTGGTTCGTATTCGTTGACAATTCGGTCTAACTCGTACATTGACCCTGCGACATCTAGCATTTCTTCAGGAAGAATATTCCGGACCTCTTTTACGAATTCATCGTAATTAGGTGTCCTAACACTCTTCATGCCCATAAATAGCTTTCTGGTCGGATATGTACTCCAATCCAGAGCTAGTTTTAACTTCGCATCGTCCGACGTAATGCCGTTCGAATCAAAGATCCATTCTGCTGCCTCAAACCATTGAATAACTCCGACTGGGTCTTCGATATTCAAGATAGGAGGGGTTTTGTATAACTTCGGTAACTTTTCGGCTGCAGCAGCCAACTGTGTTACCGCATCGTTCGAAAGGGTTGGTAACCCGATCTGAGGAATATTGTTCCGATTTGACATGTTTGTCGATGATAAAAAGATAGGATGAGAAGTAGACGAGATAGAATGCGAGAGATTGAGATTTGGAAAGGAAGACTGAAACCAAGACGAGAAAATAGACGGATAGTCGAAAGAAAGTGTTGGGGTTTGTGTAGAGGCGAGATTGATTGATTCGAAGTTGAAAGGATTCGGTCCTTGCTCGTTATTAGAGTTAGGACTTTCGCCGATCGGTGTTAAAGGTGATTCTGGTTGTTCTCTAAACTGGTCGTCGTTGTCTTGAGACGCCGAACGTACAGCAGGAGATTTTGGGTATGCTCCAATAGAAGGACCTTCTGGTTCGTCTACCGTTGCTTTTTCTTTTGCTTTACGAGTTCGCCCTCTGTTATCTGACGAAGGGTTCACTGATTTTGCTTTTCTTTGACGTGCTTCGACGCGATCTAACTCCCCAAAGTCAACGATTTGGACTCGAGATGAATTCCGAGTGTTACGCTTTGACGATGGTTCGCCTATCTTGTTTTTGCAACGTACAAAGGGTCTTTGTGGCTTTTAGGCCTATAGATTCTTTTTAGAACCCCTCGCGGTGGGCTCCAGATAACGCGCAGTGCGTGGGATCACTACTACCACAACCCAAAACCAAAACTAAACCCAAAATGTATTTAGGTAAGTTAGGACAGGTTCCGCCTTATCAAATTTTATAAAGGTGCGAGTGTGCTTGTCAAAGGTTACGCGGGTTCCGCAAGAATCTATCGCTTTTTAGGTTTTCTTTGTCCACAGGAGCTAGGGCTCAACTGCTTCGACGCTCGACTACGATGTAGCCTAACTAGGTTTTTATATAACTTTGTATCGCTTTTAGTCGAAGTAGGGGCGCACTGGCCTTTCTAACTTAAACTAAACTCGAAACGGACTTGTGCCAGTGACGAAGGGGCTAGGGCTCAACTTCCTCGTATGGACTTTTGGATAGATCAACGAAGGGGGGCAAGGGCTCAACTTCCCAACGAAGATAGGACAACTTTTTGGTAGATACGCGGTCTAGTTCACCACAACCTTGACCGGGCAAATTTCGTAACTTTTCTTTTCTTATTGGCTACACAGGAGTTTTCCCGCTGGTTTGCACTTCTCAGACGCCCACTCCGGCAGATACTGAGCAAAATATAATATAAGGTGAGATCCGCACTGGGTAATCTACAGTTAGGATACATACGTGCGGAGTATATATACCGTAAAATAATAAATAATATTAAAATCCTCAAACTCCAAACAATATTCAAGAAAATGTTGAAACGTCGACCCCAATTCCACTCCCAGGTAAACCGATCACCTGGATAGTCCTTCCTAACTAGTTTTCGTAGGATTCTTCCATTTCGAGTAAAAGGTCCGACGGATCGGATGGTTAAACGGATCGGCTAACTTGTCCAGAGTTGGTTTAGAGTGCCTTGATAATTCTTTTAACCTTTGGATATACTCCAGCTTCTAGTTCCGCATGGTAACACGGGTCATAACTGATCTGGCATCGGAATGTCGGTACCGGTCCCTGTGAACTATGGCCTAGCTCGCCCAACGTACTTGGACGTACTCTCAACCATTCCTCCGTTGAGTGCCGAAGTATCCTAGCTTCTCATTACATTTCTTTTAATGTATGTCGCATATATCGACACTTAAGTCGTATCATATCATGTCATTTCATATCTTTTGGCTTTTCGTTCCATTTGGTACAAGTACTCAGTATCATCGAATAACATTTCGGGTGAAACCAAGTTAGGACTCGATAAGAGCCACTGGAATAAGTGCCACGTGTTAAATAGCCTCGCAGGTCTTCGATCCCTTGATACGAAGCAAGTAACTAGCTCATATATGAGACCCTTGGCGGTTTATGGGTGAGTCTGCTAACTTTCGAGAGTTAGGACCAAGTTCTCATAAGCCATCTATACAAAGATGTGTATGGTTTACCATCGACCCAGGTAAACATAGTTAGGACGCCTGGTCCAATCCTCGATTAATCGCATACATAGTTGCCTAGCTTGTTAGCTGACGACTAGGGCTCGTCTCAGCTCTCAAGTATACTTTCTTAACTTAGAAAGTCGTACTTTGGATGATTTCACGCATGAACGCAAATTAATCGCATCACCGGAGAAGCCGGAATGAGTATAGCACAAGCACAAGCACACGCACAGACCAAGTAGCCGGCAAGCTTCAAAGACAACGGAGTCCAAACTTAAGTGCAGCGTACAAGGGTGGTAGAAGATAAGTGATCTCAACAGCAGTGATCTGAGCATGAAGGGCCAATCACAAGGGTTCAAAGGACATCAAGCTAGTTCCCAATGACCAAGTTAGTTATTAGAGCATACAGAGAGATACAACACAAACCTAGTTCCCAATGACCAAGAGGTCAAGATAGGGAACTAGGGGGCTATCTACAGTCCTTATATACTTAGTGAGACAACAAGAGTGAAAGAACAAAAAGGAGGTGAAAAGATAATAGCGCGAGAGTGTGGAACAACAGCGCGAGAGAAAGTAAGTGTGAAAGACAATAAACATATGGCGGCTGTGAGAGGAAGGAGGTGAAAGAATAATAGCAGCAAATGGGAGTGAGGTATAACAATAACGAAGAAGGACAATAAGAAGGAAGGGAGGCAGTACACTGTTGTGAAAATGGATATGGAGCAATGAGTCAAAGAAGGTGAGAAAAATGATGTAAGTACCGGTGATATGACTGTAGTCATACATATCTTTTTTTTGCGCCTACAGCTCCTCATCCAGAGACATTACAAGTCTATAAAAAAAGTATTCTTATTATCAATATAAAATCCAAACGGACGGGATCGACGCGTTGCCATAGCTCTTAATTCAAATGATCACTATCAGTTCTGGACCTTTTGGAATTGTTGGATGCATTCCGGTTGCTGTGTCGAGGTCTGGGTCCTAAATAAATTGACACTGGGTCTTCTAGACCAGTGTAGATGCATGAGGCTGTTTCAGTTTCAATGGGACCTGAGTAGATTATTATACCATTCAGACATACCTTTTTGGGACCACTCAGAATGTATATAAGGAGGAGGAAAATGAAGGAAAAGGACAAGCAGTGAATTTCCCCCTCATTTGACTAGTGCTCTAGTAAACAGGGATTGTCTATTGGCTTCTGGTGCAGTTGTCAAAGTCCAGTTTGTGTTTGGCGTTAGTGCTCAGAACAGTTTGGTGTTTTACTTATAACTTGTGTTTGGTGTTTTACTTATAACTTGTGTTTTGTGTTTTGGTTGTGTGTTTTGTGGAATTGTTGAACTTGGTATATTTTGGTCATTGGAAACTTGTGTTCTCGTAAAAAACTCTACAACTAATACCCACCCCCTCTGTTACTTTTAAAGTATAAACTTCTAAGTCAACTGTTTACCTTTTGAACTTAGTATTGTGTGTGTTTGGGTGTTGGTTTTGCTTTCACCATTGCACTCAGCACATCATCTGGAGCCCACCGCGAGGGGTAACAGATTTTGACTTGATTTTTATAACTTCTCAAAAAGACCTGTTCAAGGTCAACACTTCAAAAAAAAGATCTGTCTAAAATCAACCTTTTAAAAACTTTTCTTTTTTTTTACTCTATCAAAAATTCAGCGGAGTTCTTCTAGACCCGCTACCCAAAAAGCTACAGAGGCTTTCAAAGAGATACAAGTAGCAAGAGCCAGAGAAAGTGCAGAGAGGAGAGTTAGACAAAGAAAGAATCCAAAAGTTGTTGTTAATCCTGTTGCAAATTTTAACTTTGCATCTGGGGCTTCATCATCTTTGGAATCTGGGGCTTCATCATCTTTGGAATCAAGTCGAGTTGAAAACCAGAGACAAGTTTTTGTAGAGAATAATTTGGAAGAGCACCTCTCAGATCAGGGAGATACTTCTACAAGTTCTTTTCAAAGGCCCATAAAGCCTACCCGAATTGTTTTGCAAAATTCTCATTTGAGAAACCAGTCCATCGACTACTCAGGACTTAGAGAGTTATTCAATTTAGAAAACTCTAGAGTGTCACATCTTGTTCAATCAAACTCCAGCATGTCTACAAATTCATTATCAGAGTTGTCACTTGGGGGATCTGGCAAAGGTCCAAAGTTCCCTGAGGATGCAAATGGTATTGAAGTTCATGACTACATTGAGGAAGTAGAGGAATTGGTTGCAGATGTTCCTGCAATTAATACAGATTCAATCCAAGTCAGGAGAAGAAAGATGCATTATTTGCCTGTTGCTGTGAGCCTGTGAAGAGAATTTGGAAAGCAATTTCAGGTTATGACACTAGTAGTTAGGATGCTTTCAGGAAAAATGTCCTGGCAAGCTATGGTCATTCTGAAGTTGTGTCTGTCAAAGGCTTGAAAGCAATGCTGAAGAAGTACCTTCACATTAGTAGAGTCACAGATTTAGATTGAGTGTTGGATCTTTGAAGAGAAATAGGTCCATACATTAAAGGGCTGTTTGACTCTCAGAGAGTCTCAAACAGAGAGATGGTGCAAATGTTGTTGGAGACCATTGATGAGGACTTTTCAGCCAGTGTCTGGAAGAAGTTGGCTAGGTCACAGTTGCAAAAAGCAACAACACCTAGTGCATCTGGACATGTTTGGTCTGTTGATAATCCAATTGGTCTAGGAGAATTGTTAGAAGAACTTGAACTACAGGCAAGACTTAGTGATAGCAAGAATAGAGTTATGGGACCAAAGTTTGGAGACCATTCTCATTCTAAGTCCAATGTTGAGCATGAACTTAGAGTTAAAGAGGAACAGAGAGAAAGTGACTTAGCACAGCTGAAGGATGTGTTTTGTGTGAAATCTGTCAAGTAACAAGTCCTCAAACTACCAGATGCACAGTACAGTTTGGTTCAGGCCGCGAACCTGTCTTTTTGGCCGACCCTTGAACCTGAACCTGTGCTCCGATCTAAATTCTGGTGAACCTTGAACCTCCTACTGCCACTATTTTTTCCCTACAATTTTTGGTCAAGGCAAAGTTGGACCCAATCCAATAATATCTCAAATTTGTTGGGTTTTTGGTTTGCCAATCCGCCAATCTCGGTGATCATCCAGCTGATTGTCTGATTATCTGACAGATAGTGGATGCATCAGCAGAACAGGGTGCTGCTGTACAGCGCTGTCCAGTGCTTTCAGCACTAAGCGTCGAAAGCAAAGGTCCTTGCTGGACAGCGCTGTCCAGCAAATTCAGTTCACTGTCGTCCCCATGGAGATGCTGGGGACTGAATAGCAACTGAATAGTTGTGCTAGCCGAGGCTAGCCGACTTAATTCAGTGCCTTCAGCAAACGACGAGCAAAACCCAGGTTTTGCTGATGTGGATATATGATTCAAGTTGTTGTATTTCATTGGAATATGGGGCCCTTCCCTTTGTTCAGGCATGGGTCACATTGGCAGGCCTGGTCACGACTTTTGGGTTTTACTGATTGGTGTTGGACAGTCAAGGAAGGTTTCATTTAAAGCTATTGTCAAGGCTAACGGAAGACGCGGAATCTGCAAAGTTAATCACAACCTCTATAATTATTCTCAGAATCTTTCACATCAAAAATAGGTGTACTGAAATGGAAAAGAAGATGAAACATCAATGCATTAGTATGTTGAAAAACTTCATAATACTGTACCAAATTGAGCACTTTGTTCGGGGGTGTGACTGTGACCAAAGTGAACAAAATTTTTTTTTGCTTTCAGGGTTTGACGGTGTGACTGAGCAATTGTTTTTGTTTTTGTTAGTTGGAAGCGCCCGGAGGGCGCCCGCAAAACCCCCTAATTTTTTGTCACAGCTTCCAGTGACCAGTGACCAACGGTGGAAATTTCTGTTAGTTTCGGGTGGCCCGTGGTTGTGACCCGTGACAAACAAAGTGCTCGAATTAGTACAGTAATATAACATATTGAGAGAATGAAACTGACTCTTATACGAAGAATTTGATGCTGCCAGGACTCTGGACTCGGGGCATGATTTTTGACGCAAAGAGTTGTCTGAGTTTCTGGGTATACAGGAACCAAAGAAGGTAGATCATAATAAATTTGGATACTACTGTTCATAATCCATTGAAAAGGACCTGGAAAGTGACATTGGTGATTGAGCCACTGCAGGCTGAGGCAACCCACTCTGACAACAAAAGGGAGGCCCCTGAACAGAGGAGTTGTGGAGATCTTAGCAAGGAATTTGCACCTCATAACCTAAGACTAACTACCATGAGTTTGCTTGAAGTCAGTATAATACGCAAAAGATAAAGTGTTCCATAGATGGTATAGTAAATGTATTTGAAAAATTCTAACAAATGACTGCTGAAAACGCAAGGGACGTCTGGATCAGTGGATTCATGAAAGTGTTGCTCCAAATTTAAATATCCAGGCCAACTTCAATCCATGATGCTAGGGCAGACTGTGTCTGGATCTGGCGGTCTAATCCATCCTTGAATCTTAATGAACTGAGAGGTTCAAGTGTGATGGGTTTGTTGATATCCTCCCGGAGCTGTTTTCGTATGCTGAGCCTTCAAAGTCCTTCCAGAGATGTTAACAGTACCATGAAAATGTGAAACTCACAGCCTAAGAAATGATAAAATGCGAACTTCGACCGGATGTCAGATCTCTACCAGGTGTATGAAAATAACACTACATACCTCTTGATAAAGAAAAACATATTCCCAGATAGAACAGTTTTTCTGGTTTAACAGCATACTGAAGGAAGCTTCTAAGCCTGTTACAAAAGCATCATCCACCGAGAACATACCAAAGCAATGCCAGTCATTGCAGCTAGACTGAAATATTTTTCAATAACATCAGATATTATTTCCTGGGTTTGTTTTGCCTGCAACTGGAGACTTACCTCATCAAAAGCCCAGTGTTCAAGAAATGGCTAATTAAAGATGATAACACATCATCTGTTCTATGTACATTTCAGGGAGTGGTCAGTTACAATCTATAACAAAATGTCGGAATTCTTGAACAACAAGCCTTTTAATTCCAGTCTTGCTCTGATGAAGGAGAGAGATGATGATACCAGAGATCATCATTGTAATTGCGGCGCTACTTCCAAGCGAGAAGACAAATGTCCACTGAATATGTAGAGGACTCAACTGATGTGAGCTGATCAAATTCTTTTCATCCACACACCTTCAATTTCGTAAAATCCGCCATGGTTTCAATTAGGTAACTAAAGTTCGAGATTGGCCACAGAAAAAAAATCAGTGTTACTATCAGTTACTATCGCAGAAAATATACCTTTTGACAGTGAAGGCTGCCAGGAGACTGTCAGTTTGTGCCCACAAAACACGCATATATACATACCGACTCCCGCTGCTGTTTAGAATTCTTGTCAAAACACAGGTCTAGTACAACTCTCTTTGCAAATCATACCAAGACTAACGGGTGCAATAAATGCAACTATGCCCTGTGATATTTTTCTTATAACCAGAGTGAGAAAGTTAGTGAAAGAATGCTCACATATACAAGCTTTTCAGGTTTTTGACTCCAAATTAGATTCTTTGAAACTGTGCAAGAATTTTTTTGCATATGACACAGGGCAGTCCTTCAGTCCAAACAACTCACGGGTGCATATTCGAATCAAATACACACTTGCAGGTTGAACAGATGGTTATAACAATTAATTTCTGAGATGAATGGCTACCACACGCACCATTCGACTATCCACGTCAATAGAGTATGACCAGTTGCGAATGCCTGTATGGTGTAAATCAATCGGGTAAATCAATCAATGACATCAACTCCTTTCCAAAACCTCACCTTTGCACTCCAAATTAGCGGAGGATTGCCCCAATCCAAAACCATATAGTTATATGCTATATGGATGGAGAGTGCAAAGTTTAGACTATCTAAGCCGCTAGGTGGCGGCGTGGCATCACATGTCAGACTGCTATCTGTTTATCGACTGGGGCAAATGACTTGCCATACTAATATAAGCTGACAAATGCAGAGTTGAATATCCACGGGCAGTTGCCCCAAGTGAATGACAGGAGACCACTGACCAGTAACTTTAGCGGTAATGGGTCGCTTTTGTACTCTCGAAAGTATTGATAACTCTCGAGTAACACAACACCAAACAATCTAGTTGAGATTTTAGCCAATTTCTGCCGTTTGCAATTATGAAATTCTCGATGAATATTGACGTACATAGATCCGATAGTAAACCCAAGAAGCAGGGCAGTGTGGGGCGGTTGAATGAATATTTCACTCATGGGTTTTCGGTGGCGGGGATAGAGGAAAAGGAAGGAAGGATACGAGCATTCAAAGTATGGTAAATGCTCTGTTCTTAAAGTTTCTTAAACTATCCGCTGTTCAAGATGTTTTGGCCCTTCCGCGGGAACTCACAGCTGAGCAGTTGAGCGAGCTGTCTGTCGAGTGAGTGAGCCGAACTGCCAGGTGGGAAACCTCAAATGCACTGGAAGCCAATGATCCGACGCCGCCCGGGGTAAATCCGGTTTGATCCAGTGTCCTTCGACACACGTAGCGGCGTTCTTCGAGAATCAAAGTATGTAGGATGGGTGGTACATAGTACCGTTCGAGTGATGCACATCAATGACACAGTATACCCTTGTTTTGATGAAATGTATGTACACTGCCAATACGTAGTACAACGTACAGAACGTACAGCACGAATGTGCATTGTGTACAGCCCGCGGGTCAGGAGCGATCTCGAATCGGATATTACGGGTCATATCCTCTTCGTCGCTCAAATGTGTAATCAATTCGACCTACAGTATTCAAGAGAGCTTATGTATAAATAAAATTGAAATTTCTTTTCAAAATATTTTCCCCATCAATAAAAACACGTTAATCTCTGATTCTCCGGAAGTCGAGATTTGAGAATCCTGAGTAATTATCATGCAAAGTGCTTTCAGTTTCTTTTCCTCGGTGAAATTGTCACTTTTGTTTCGCTTAACGAATCTGCGCTTCGTCTGGACGCTGGACGCTGAACTCTGGGTAGTAGTGGGCATTATGAATAATGCAAGGTAAGCAGTACGGAAGTAAAAGTGGTTCCTGTAGAAATCGGAAGCGCACAAAAGGAGTTTGTTGGTGGTTTTAAGGTTTTTTGGAAAGAACGGTTGATTTTTCGAGAAATGTCGGATGTCGGGTGCAAGTGTGTGACTGTGTAATGAGTATCATGCATTAGGCCGAGGTAAAGTGTTCGAATCAAGGCGAGTACATAAAGCGATACCGTTAGCGATATGGAGAATGATGAACGAGCAGCATGGGTGGATACGTTCTATTTATGTTGCGGTGCTTGCCGCACTCCGTAAAGGGAGGAGGAGGGAAGGTGAACAGTCCTTACATCAAAAGGCGGAGCAGGCGCGGTGCTTTCGTATTGAGACTTTAATAAAATGGATATACGTATTGAAGCTAGTCGAGAACGGTATGTAAGTGACTGAGTTGCGGGAGATACATGACCCGCCCCGTAGATCTTGCGCTGGTTCATCGGGGTTGTAGCGTAGGAAACTTGAAGCGGATCTCCAAGGTCAATGCGTGATATGCCTCTCTCTCAGTTATTCAAGTGTCGTTCTCTCTGTCGTGGCAACGTGTAAGCTTGCCAAATGTCTTTAAAATAATCATTTCCAGCTTTCCGAGACTTCGCCGGCAGAGACGGAACTGGCGGGCTAAAGTCCGCCGCGGCGTACGAGACGGTGGTGGCGAAATCACCGAACCGAATTGCGGGCCAGGCTTGAAGCTGGCGAAGTCGGGACAAGGATACCGAGCCAAGTCTTGTGTCCTTAGTGGCGCACCGTTGCGCTCTAGCTTCGCAGGGGTGGAGGGGTGGAGGGGTGGAGGCTGGCTCAACTTTCTTCCGAAATTGCCTAATATAGTCTTTTCAACGACTCGGGCTTCGGTCATTATAAATATACAGTAAGCCAAATGCATTCATTCACAAAAAAAAATTATGGCAGGTTGACATCGGATAAGAAGGACCTGTAATTCACGGCTTGCCTCGAATCCTTTCTCGTCCCGCTTGACGCGCCCGCCCCCCTTCCGCCGCCGCCCCCATCTTGCACTTTGTGCCTACTCACTAAACGATGTCGTCGTCATCGTCGTCGACCGACTCGAAGAGTAAAACCGACTTGAAAGGGAATGGAAAGGCCACAGAGAATCAAGTCGAAACACAAGTCACTCAGGTCGTCCCATTGGAGTCGGGCGATGACTACGAAGTCGACCTAGAGCCTCATGAACATCCTCAACACAAACCACTGTTCATAAAATGGCTCATAGTCGCCATTATAGGCATTTCTGCGCTCTGTGTCACCTGCGCATCTTCTGCAGTGAGTCTTTTTTTTTAAAACCGGGGTCTGACGGAAAATTGGCGGGGTCGAGGGACTGAGCAAAACGTTGTTGGACAGGCTTCTTTCACCGAAACGGGAGTGTCGAGAGATTTCCATGTCCCGAAGGAGGTTACAATTCTGTCGATAACGTTGTTCGTCATCGGAATGGGTTTTGGTGCGTCTGTTTTCTGCGTGTGTTTTGCTGGGGCGCATGAAGCTGATATTCTTCTTTGTAGGACCTCTCCTTACGGGTCCGCTGTCAGAAGTATACGGTCGAAGCCTCGTCTACCGGACCTCCTTCGTCTTCCTCACAGCGTTTACCTTCGGAGTTGCTTTTGCTCCTGACATTGGCAAGTTTGCTCGTATAATGCCTCGCAAGCTTCATTTCTAAATGCCGTAAACCCTACAGCCGTCCACCTCGTCTTCCGTTTCCTCACCGGATTTAGTGGTTCAAGCTTCTTATCAGTCGCTGGTGGATCCGTGAGCGACCTATTTGATAACAGATCAGTTGGGACGTAAGTGACATTTTAAGGTTGGGTCGATTAGGCTACTCACGCGGTTACTTTTTACAGACCAATGGTAACATACTTTTTAGGTTTTAATCAACCTTCTAGCTTAATGCTAATCTCGGGTTTTCAATCAGGCAGTCTATGTCCTCACTCCGTTCGTAGGCCCCGTTGTTGGTCCTCTTTTTGCTGGGTAAGCACCTTAGAAACTCGTCCATTTCCGTTTGACTTAAAACCCCGTCGTTTGCAGTTTCGTCAATCAGGTTCGCAGGAAATCTGAGCTAGGGAAAGTTCTCTCGGTACTAACATGTTGTATGCTTCTTCATCGCAGAATACCAACTGGAGGTGGACGTATTGGGTACTGATCATATGGTCTTTTATTCAAACTGTCGCGCTCTTCTTGGTTCGTACAAGTTCTTCCATACAGCTCCGTTTTTTTGGTAGTCTTACCCTTTTCCCTCTTTAGCTGGTACCCGAGACCTACGTACCTGTGCTATTAAAGTGGAAGCTGAAAAGTGGGTCCTTCGCATTTCCACGCCTTCGACTTCCTAACTAAATAACTTGCGCGATGTATAAAGGCTTCGAAAAACTACAGGAGATCAAAATTACTATGCTCCTCTTGATAAACGAACACAATCGATGACCCAAGCAATTTTGATCAGTTGTTATAGACCCTTCCGTGAGTTTTTCTTCTTTCTCGCTCGCTCGCTCTTACCCGACAAGCTAGTTACTGACTGATCCTCTCAGAACTGATGTTTTTCGAGCGCATGGCTCTCTTATTGAATACCTGGTGCGTTTCAAGATCCCTTTCGAGTGGTCGACGACTATTTTTGGGAGAAGAAGAAAGAGAGATTGATCACGTGTTGTATAGGTCCGCGTTGATTTTCGGTATCCTCTACCTCACCTTTCAAGCTTTCCCCATCATCTTTGGCAAAGGCCATGGATTCAACGTTCAAGAAGTCGGTCTGTCGTTCATTGGCATAGGAATAGGAATGTTGGCAGGTGTAATGACACAGCCGTTTTTCAACCGGTACGTTTTTCCCTTCTCGTATCCCTCTCTCTAAACAAACCATTCAACGTTTCTGACACCCAACCAACCTCTCTATGTTCCAGATACCTCCTCAGACAAGCCGAAAGAGCCGGCGGTGTCCTCCCTCCACCCGAAGCCCGCCTATTCGCAGCCGAAATCGGTGGAATCTGCGCCCCAGTCGCTCTCTACTGGCTAGCATTCACGACCTACCCCTCCGTCCACTGGATAGTCCCCATCATCGCCTCTGTCCTCTTCGGATTCGGCATCTTCCTCGCGTTCACTTCCGTACTGACGTACCTGGTAGTCGCGTACAGACCTATCGCTGCTTCTTCGATGGCAGCCAACAGCGCGATGAGGTACAGTTTCGCTGCGAGTTTCCCGCTGTTTGCGGGTCAGATGTATGAGAGACTTGGGACGGTGGGTGCTACGGCGCTTTTGGCGGGTTTGATGACGTTGGCTGCTCCATTGCCGTAAGTTGTTTTTATTTTATTTTAGTTGTCTCTGTTTTCCGTTCTAGCAACTAATGATTCTTTTTTTACCTCGTCCCGTATAGATTTATTTTCAGACGGATCGGAGCGGATGTTAGAGCCAAATCTCGGTTTGCCAATTTCAAGTAATCGATGAAAAGAAGAGAGAAGAGAGACAGAGAGCGAATGTCCTCTTTTGCGTTTTCTATTGCATTTGTTTTTCGCTTTTTTCTTGGCCGTTTTTCTGGAGTGGCATTTTGCATTTTGCATTGTACTATGATCGCTATGATTGTGATGGAGATGGTGGAGATCCGCATTATGTGGAAATGCGAGTGACGACGACGATGATCATCCCTCAATGAGGGGGGAGACGTAGTACCTACCTACCTTATATAGATTTAACCTACTGATTCACCAAAAAGACCTGAAGGAAGGACTCCTTGGATTACTTTAAACCAGGACTTGAGATTGCCCTTTTTTGTTTCTTTGTTTCTTGCTGGTTAGTTATATACATACACACCCAAGTCGCATGTACTTTATATATATACTCACCCGTACCTCCGTTTGACCGTTTGATAGGATAGGATAGCGTATTGTATTTTACCGTACCGTAGCTTGAATCTTGATATTTCTTTCTGCGTTTCGAGTCCTATTGTTTTTTTTTTGTTGTCTGGTTCTCCTTGTTCCGTTGTCGTTTTTTTTTTATGAGGAACTTGAAGGACGGGGATCAGGATCCACTGATATGAGGATTAAGCAGGATAAGTCGATATTTTTTTTTCTTAATTTAATTCTTTTTTGCGAATGAATTTACTTACTGTACATTCGAAGCCTGCCAAGTCGTTGAAAAGACTATATTAGGCAATTCCGGAAGAAAGTTGAGCCAGCCTCCCCCTCCATCACCACCCCTGCGAAGTTAGAGCGCAACGGTGCTCCACAAAGAACACAAGAACTGAGCTCGGTATCCTTGTGCTGACTTCGCCAGCTTTCAAAGTCTATCATTACATTTGAATCAGAGTCGATATTGGTGTGCGAGTCGCCGTCGATGGGGGTTCTGTATGAATCATCCATACGTACCACGGAGCGACGCACCTCTGATTCAACCAAGAAGAAAATAATTTAGATTGATCGACGTAAGAAAGGGATAAAACTCACGAATTGCATCCACAGTAACAGCAGGATTGATTCGTGCACTTTTCTTGCCCATCTCCTCGTCACCACTGAACGGAGTATTAGCGTGCGAGAGCTTCCTCATGTTGAGATTGGTGAGCAACGTCAGGACGTATATTTTCTCTAGCAGGTAGGCCAATAAAGCTTCCACTACATAGTGAGACCGATAAGTTAGCCCTTGCTTTCTCCACTTTAAAAGGCTTAATTTACCGTTACTGGAGTTGCCCTTCAAGAAGGCGATGAGGGTGCAAATGGCGATGATAGAGGATGCAGACCCCGTCTGAACGATCTGACGGATCAAGCGCTTGATGGTACTACCAAGTAAAGGTAAGCTATCAAATGTGCAAATGTCGATGAGAGCGTACCCTTCAGTCTGAGAGAACGACGTCTTAATTGAGAACAACTGCCAGACAAGCGCCAGGGAAATGAAAACATCTGAAAAAGTTTGAGAGACGGAATTTTATGGAAGATTTTGGGAGCGAATGCAACGGACCTGTAGCTGCCGAGGATGTAAGCCAAGTGATCACAGTGGCTTTCGCCCGGTGACGTTCACTATAGTCAGGCCAGATTATAAATATCGCCGCTGTCGCTTCACAACTGGCCAGCTATTGTGGGCATTCAATGTGCGAGATTTAATGCTGATAAAACTCTTACGCACCGCCAAGCCCATCAGCAACAGGTTGAATATCAAGAAGGGCCAGTTCCGAGTCAGAGCAAAATATCTGAATATCAGGAAGCTCTGGACGAGGGCTGTGACAATTGCAGAAGATATAGTGAATACGAAAACCGGCCAGTATTGTTTGGTCAAGTACGCCAAATCACCCCAGTGGGAAATGCTGTACTAGTAGAGGATAGTCGATAGTCAGCCTCCTATGAGTTGGCAGAAGTTGATAGGAAATTACCAAGTACACGTGTTCCCACGAGGGAAGCTGTGTCTCCGAGTACGACAAGCCCAACATGGATCTTTAATATGAGTCGATCTTGAGGAAAGGTCTTGAAGTAGAACCACGTTTCCTTTATAATCACAGCGTATAGCATCGAGGTGATCGAGGTGGCCAGCAAAAGAGTCCTAACGAGCAAAACTGATTTTAGCCACGTAGTATCACGATTTTCTGGGATGGAAAAGATACTTACCCTAGCAGGTCGCTGAGATTCAACTTCAAAGGAGCGGACGGCGACGCCATGGTTTACGGAAGAGAAGGAGGGGTGTGAAAGGTGCTTCCAGTGGCTATTCAATTGGTCTGATGTTATGGTCTCACTCCCGGGCCGTCGACTCGGATGCAATGTTCGATTGAAGCAATTTGGATATACCGTCAAGCGATTGGATAACCGTAAGGTGTGGACCCTCAGGCTCAATGATCGATGGTGACTCATACACCCTGGCTTTTAGCACCATGGTAAGTAGCTGTGGCGATCAAATGAAAATACGCACCTCTTAGTATGATTATGTAGTCGGAAAGGATTGATTGTCGTTGGGAAATTTCGTTTGCTGTACGCATTCTTGTGTCATACTACTCTATGACTTGCTATAACTCACTCAACGGCTCCTTCGAGGCCCCCGTTAAACTTCCGTCTGTCAAGGTCCCATGAATGATGATACCTCGCCTGACCCTCTTTTGTGCAATTTTCCAAAGGAGGGAGCAATCGTCGTTTACCCCTTTGCACGAAAGGATGTTCTCGAAAGGGGGTGTAAAGACCGGCCGCCGGCTTGTAAGTATCTACCACGGGTGCTGAAACTCGAAAGTAGTGTATTCGGCTTGGGGCAGGATCGGGCTTTGATTTCAACTCCAAGTCTTTTTAGCACGACAAGAGCCATACATTACACCGGACGAAGCCAATGCACGTAAAATGAAATACTTGACTCAGGCTAGAAAGTCGGTTGAGCTCCTGGAGTGCAGGGGCGGGCCCAGGTCCGTTTTTTCTTCAAAGCCGATGCTCAGCACGACTTTCTTATCTTCTCCTGATTCTATAAAATGTCAAAAAGATCAACAAGAAAGCTATCCCCTGGGGCCTCTGCTCTGCACACGCGAATCGGATACCCCCAGGGCGTTCTGGTCATGCAGGATAACCAAATCACCATTCGTTACATTGACTGCGAGAGTTGCTCAAACGAAATGAGCTACGTCGTTTCTTTCAAATGTCTTATCTTATCCTATCTTATCTTATCTTTTTATTCCTTTTCTCCGCTTTTGTTAATGACAAATGTCATTCCCTTCAGCGCAGTCAGGACACCTACACCAGAAGATATGAAGGAATATCGAAAGTCTCTTTCCAGGAAACTGGCGGGCTAAAATCCGCCGCGACGGACGACGCGACGCAAGGCGACGCGGTGGCGAAATCACCGAAAGTTGAAGGCTGGCGAAGTCGGGATCATTTTACTGGACCCTGGACACATTTTCCAAAAAGGAAGGTCGTACATATCGTGCTGTACACGGGTTCGTGCTGTGGCACAACCTAAAAGCATTGCGTTTCGCTGCACATGCACCAAGTGACACGGATGATACAGATGATAAGAAACGACCCGGGAGCTTTCTCAGGCTTGACAGCCGTTTACGAACGAACCCAATGGAAAGGTCAAGTGAACCCAATAGAAAGCCCCACTTGACCCCACGTTGGAGTTTAATTTACTTTTTCATTTGGTGGAAAACACACTTCTGAAGAATTCGTCGGCCGATTCGTGCTACAAATTCGTAAACGGCTGTAAAGGCTGTAATCTCATTCGTCCCATTTTCATTACGGACTTGTAATCTAGTATACATAGCTCCCTTATCAACCGTTCGGGTCATCTTTGTATTACGGCCCAAGAAGCCCGGCCAGAACACATAAAATTAAAAACAGGATCTTCGCAGCGTTTAATGAACTTCCTTCCGTCGATCGATGGCTTCAAGTTATGCTGGGATAAAAATGATTTGATTAACTGCTAGCTGATAACATATCTATCTAGCAACGTCCCAAACCTACATGCTAACAAAACTTGCTAGTTGAAGTTCAGACATTATCCCTATAGGTTAGGCTGGTTTTGTGAAAGGACCGTCATATGACGAAGTACAACTCGCAGCTGATCCAAAACATGACTCGGAAGAGAGTCAATTCGGTCCGTGATGGGCCGCTAGTTTGTCTGCCAGACAGTCAAGCGCTCCGAAGAATTACCTTCCATTTAATACTGGTGCTGGTTCCGTGTAAGCTTTTTAGGTTTAGATCCGCCGTGTTGGTTTCCAGTCCATTTGAAGCTAGCCTGTTTCCCACTTGCCAATTCGGCTCCCTCACTTGACAGACAGCTCGCTCAACAGCTCAGCTTTGAGTTTCCGCCGAAGAACCAAAACATCTTGAAGAGCAGATCTGCATTCTGTTTAGTAGTCTTTAAGAACAGAGCACAAATCATACCGTGATTCTTTCTTCCTTTCCTCTATCCCAGCACCGAGAGCCTATGAGCGAGATATTCATTCAACCGCCCCACGCTGCCCTGCTTCTTGGGTTTAGTGTCGGATCTATGTACGTCAATATCCATCGAGGATTTGATAACTGCAGAGACTGGACAATGCTGAAATTTCAAACAGATTGTTTGGTGTTGTGTTGCTCCAGAGTTATCAATACTTTCAAGAGTACAAAAGCGACCCATTGCGGCTAAAGTTACTGGTCAGTGGTCTCTTGTCATTCACTTTGTGGCAACGGCCCGGGATTTCAACTCTGCATTTGTCAGCTTATATTAGTATGGCAAGTCATTTGCACCAGTGGTCAAACAGATAGCTGTCTAATTTGTGAGGCCACGCCACTGAACCCTTAGCGGCTTAGATAGTCTAAACTTTGCACTCTCCGTCCATATAACATATAACTATGTGGTATCGGACTGGGGCAATCCTCCTATAATTTGGAGTGGAAAGGTGAGCTTTTGGAGAGTAGTTGATGTTATTGATTAACGCCATTCAGGCATTGGCAACTGGTCATATGGTGGTAACGTGGATAGTGGAATGGTGCGTACAGTGGCAGCCATTCATGTCTCGCTTACAAACTGATTATTTTAATTATCTCTTCGCGCAAGCGTGTATCTGATACGAATATGCACCCGTGAGTTGTTTGAACTGAAGGCTTGCCCTGTGTCATAAGCGAGTTCCTGCACAGTTTCAAAGAACCTTTTGAGTCGGAAAACTGAAAAATTTATATATGTGAGCATTCTTTCTGCGGCTCTCTCAATCTGATCACAAACAAAATATCACAGGGCATAGTTGCAGTTATTGCAACCACAAGTCTTGGTATGATTTACAGAGAAAGCTATATCAGAAGCGTGTTGACAAGAACTTTGTTTAATTCTAATCAGCAGCGGGATTCAGTACGTGTATATGTGCTTGTTCAGTGAGCACAAATTAACAATCTTATGGCAGCTTTCATCGTGGAAATGTATGTTTTCTGCCGTAGTAACTGATAGTAATACTTATCTTGTTTCTCCAACATTAGGTACCTGATTGAAACCATGGCGGATTTTACCAAACTGAAGGTCCGTGGATGAAAACACTTTGATCAGCGCGCATTAGCTTAGCCTTGTGAACACTCAGTGGGCATTTGCCTTGTTGTTTGGAGTCAACATTGCAATTACAATGATGATCTTTGGTATCATAATTTTTCTGCTTCATCGAAGTATAACTGGGATTAAAAGGCTTGTTGTTCAAGAAATCAATACATCCTGTTATAGATGTAACTGACCACTCCCTGAAATGTACATAGAACAGATGATGTGTTATCATCTTTAATTAACCATTTCCTGAACACTGGCCTTATGATAAGGTAAGTCTCTAATTGCAGACACAAGAGAACAAGGAAGCAATATCTGATGTTATTGAAAAATATTTCAGTCTAGGTGCAGTGACTGCCCTTGTTTCGGTATGTGTTCAATGGATGATATTTTTTGTATCAGACGCAGCAGCTTCCTTCAGTATAGTGTGAAAACAGAAAAACTGTTCTTTCTGGGAATGTGTTTTTCTGTATCAAGAGGTACGTAGTGTTATTTTCATACACCTTGCGGAGATCTGATGTCCACCGGAAGTTTGCACCTTATCATTCCTTAAGCTGTGAGTTTTACATTTACATAGGACTGTTAACATCTCTGGAGGGACCCTGTAGGCTCAGTATACGAAACCAACTTCGAGAGGATCTCAACAAAGCCATCACACTTGAACCTATCAGTCCATTAAGATTCAAAGATGGATCAGACCGCCAGATCCAGACACAGAGCGCCCTAGCATCATGCATTGAAGTTGGCTTGGATACTTAAATTTAGAGCAAGACTTTTATGAATCCAGAATGAAACATAGGATTGTTCCTATCGGGGCAATGGAGTCTACCAGATATAACTACAAAATCTCTATATGGTCTAGACTCTTTGATACTTTTTTCATCTTGCTGTTTCATATTCTGTCGCTTCTTTTTGACTCTGCTCTCGTCCCTTGCCTTTTTTGCAGTCATTTGTTAGAATATTTCAAGTACCGCAGGACATTCATACCATTTATGAAAAACTCGATCCCCGCGGTTTGGTGCGCGAACCTTGAGAACCGGGTTCAAACCCGCACCGAACCTAAGGTTCAGGTTCAGATTTGCCTCGATCTTGAACCTTAGGTGGAGGTGCACCAAAGGTTCGAACCTCTGAACCTCATCTTATCTATGATGAGAAGTGGTAATTAGTAGTGAGTGTTAAAGTTGAGGGCAATCCTTTCTGCTATTCAAAAAATCGCAGACAGGCTTGTTCCCAACTTCTCACACTTACTGCTTGCTCTGACTTGCAGTCAGTCATTGAAAATCTTCTCTTATCAAAGATGAAACAAGATGATGTGTTGCTTTCAATCTAGTTTTCAGCATCACCTTGTTGTCACAAAGAGGTCTGAGGCAACGGATCGGAGATGCGGAACAGCAGAGCGGAGGTGCAAGACAGCAGAGCAGAGATGTGAGGTAGTGAAGCAGACATGGCAGGTACTGGTCCCAACAACAAAGAGGTCAAGATGGGGGACCAGGTGGTGAGTGCTGGGCTTATATACATATCGGAACAATAAGGAAGGCAAGAACAAGGAAAAGGTGTAACAACAATAAGGGGTTGACAGCGCGGGAGTGAAGTGGGATAAGCAGTAAGTATGTGACAGCGCGAGAGCAAAGGTAAGGTCATGGGGACATATGAATAATACCAGCAAATTGGAGTGGAGGTGGACAATAGGAAAGGGAACAATGGAAATAAAGGAGTCGTACTGATGTAAAGTAATATCCAAGGTCTGTAGGTGAGTAATAAATGAGTCAGAGGAACGGTCATGTGAGAAAGTGAAAATAAGTCTAAGTCCTTTGTACGCTTCTTGACACTTGTAACAGCTGTGTGTTCATATCCCCAAATGCTGATTTCCATATTAAAAAAGTTACTTTCAGGTATCAATTTGAGCAATATATCAATAGCTTTTTGTAACTGCTTGCTCTCATACAACATAATCAGGGAAAATTGAGCTATACACAATGATTGTCAGCGGGGACAATTCTGCACGCGTGATCACCTGCAAACGGGTCTGAGTCTATAACCAAAATGGAAAAGAGATCTAGACGTGAATTGAAGCAGCCACTAGTTAAGTCTTTGGGGTTCCAAGATGGGTGTCCAAATTGCTCCAGCTGTAGGTTCAGGGAAGGTGTATATCCGAGTCCTTGATTTTACATGTGTATCTCATCTTGTATAGTTCCCAAGGTGAATTCTCTCTCTTTGTTTGTTTACTATTGAGGGTTTTCCATTTGCTCGCATGAATGTGAGACAATAAGCCTTGACAATAATTTTAAAGGGAACTTTCCTGGACTGTTCAACACCAATCAGCAAAAGCCGAAAGTGGTGACCATGCCTGCCAATGTGACCCATGCATGAACAAAGGGAGGAGCTCCAGATTCCAATCGAATACAATTATATATCCATCTACTATCGATCAGATAATCAGACAATCAGCTGGATGATCACCCAGATTGCCAAACCAAAAACCAAATAAATATCACTGAATCACTGAATTGGGTCCAACTTTGCCTTGAGCAAAAATTGCAGAGAACAGTATTGGCAGTAAGAGGTTCAAGGTCCAACAGAATTTAGACCGGAGCACAGGTTCAGGTTCAAGGTTCGGCCAAAACGACAGGTTCGCAGCCTCAACCAATAATTTGCCTTGACAGATTTTTCACAGTGCAGTATTCACTTCCTCATTGAGCCCTTTCAAGTTCCAAGGTTGATACGGGTTTCTAAGATGAACAATTCGAGTAACTTAAAATAGCAAGACTGATATTTGGCTATCTATCTTATGGCATAGATTTTGTACCAACTGATCTAGACCTGTTACTCAAATTTTGAATATCTAATTCAACTTCAACACATGCTAGGGTACTGGTCTGATGCGAGCCTAGTGGAGCAAATCTGAATGAACTGATAGGGTCGAGTGTGATGGTTTGGCTGCGGCCCATATAGTCTCGGAGTTGTTTTCGTAGGTTAAGCCTACAGAGTCCCTTCAGAGATGTTACCAGTGCTATGTATTAGAAATTAAAACTTACCGCCCAAGGAGTGATATAGTGCATACTTCATATGAATGTCAGATCATCGCAAGGTCCACCAAAAGAACGCCGCATACATCTTCCAAAAGAAAAACACATTCCAAGAAAATAAAGTTTTTCTGGTTTGACGACATACTGAAAATTTTCAGAAATATAAAGCTTCTGAACTTGATAGAAAGAATATTGTCCACTGAACACGTACCAAAACAAGGGAGATCATTGCAACTAGACTGAAATGTTTTTCAATATCATCAAATAATGTTTCCTGGCTTTCTTTTCCTTGCAGTCAAAGACTTACCCTAGCATAAGCCCAGCATTGAAAACATAGCTAATCAAAGATAATAACACATCATCTGTTCTATGTACATGACAGAAAGTAGTCAGTTACGACCTCACAAACAGGATATGGAACAACAAGCCTTTTCATTCCAGTGACACCTCGATGAAGCAGAGAAATTGTGAATGCAGTGCCCACCAATGCAATTGCAGTGTTGGCTCCAAAAAGTAGGCAAAAATTCCACTGAGGGTTCAGAAGACTGATCTGGCATGAGCTGATCAAAGTGTGTCATCCACAGACCTTCAATTTGGTAAAATCCGCAATCGATTCAACGAGGTTACTAATATTAGAGATTGGCCGCAGAAACAAGATGGTGAGCATTACGATGGCAGAAAACATACATTTCCATAATGAAGCCTTGGAAAATTGTTAGTTTGAAATTTACACTCACTCCACAAGCATATATCTACACAGTACATACCGAATCCCACTGCTGTTTAGGATTGAATATTCTCAGCACACTTTTGATATGACTCTCTTTTGTAAATCATACCAAGACTTATGATCGCAATAACTGCAACCATGCCCTGTGATTTTGTTTATAAATTAAAATGAGATTGAGAAAGCTACAGAAAGAACTTTGCTCACATATACAAGAATTTCAGGTCGATTTGAAAGTGTCTTTGAAACTGCGCAAGAATTTTAGAGATTTAATGTAGCACTGGGCAACAGTCCAAAAAACTCACGGGTACATATTCGGATCAAATGCACGCTTGCGGAAATGAATAATTAAAATAATCTGTTTGTATGCAGGACGGAAATAGCCGCCACACACACCATTGCACTATCCACAATATAAGCACTTGAACAGTTCCCAATGCCTGATCGTACGAATCAACAATATCAGGTAAGCACTCAAAAATACTTATCTTAAGCTCACCTTTGCGCTCCAAATTAGTGGAGGATTGCTCCAGTCGAATATTGCAGTATAATAATGTGATATTATATGGATGGATAGTGCAAAGTCTAGACCGTCTAAGCCACTAGGTGGACTGACAAATCAGACTGGTATCTGCTTGTCCACTGATGTCAATGACTTACCAAACCAATATGACCTGTCAATTGAAGTAGAGTTGAATATCTCCCCGGTTCCGGGACCCGCAGTTGGCAGAAAGTAAAATATGAAAAAACACACCAGTAACTTCAGCCGTAATGGGTCGCTTCTATAGGTTTGAAAGTATCGAAAACTTTCGAGTAACACAACACCAAACAATCTGCTTCAGATGTCAGCATTGGCCGGTCTCTGCAGTCCTCAAATTCTTAATGAGTATTGACGTACACAGATCCCACAGTAAACCCAATAAGCAGGGAAGTGAGGGGGGCTTGGTTGAATTCTTGGTTAAATGCTTCACTCATGGGCGCTTGGTGACCGGGGTGGGATAGAGGAAAGGTAAAAAAAGAGCTTGAAGTCGACACTCGTGAGTTGATCCAAGCTCTTTATAAAGTTTACCGAGCACCAGATCCGATTTTCCACATTTTGGGCTAACTCCGAGTCAAGGATCTTTTGAGCGATCTGTCTGTCAAGTGGGAGTCAAGTGAGGGAGCCGAACTAGCTGCGAGCAGCATATCGACTGACAATCAGGAAAATCTGCGTTTTTGCCCCCCAGTTGCCCCCAGCATCCTCAATCCAGTTGATATTTGGTTTTCCATGGCACCCCAGTGCCGTTCAGCACCATCGACGACTTCTACGAGTCCGGAACGAAGTATAGGTTCGTCCTTGCCGCTGCTGGCGGCGACAATAGTTTGTCTATATTAAGTAACAGCTGCCAAATAGGGAAAGATGCTTCCATTGATATTTGCTTCTTTTATCCACAACTCCGCATGACCTCGCTGTCACCCAACAGCTTTGCTCAGTTCTTCTCGCTTCCTATATCCGCTCAGCCTCCGTCGAGCGTTCTTCAACTTGCTTCTATTTGCCCGACCTTCCTTTTCCTGTTAGTTTTACAAGTCCGGAAGGTACGTAAGGTTAAATCCTTACGATGCAATCATTGACAAAACATTACTCCTGCCACCCGCTTTCCAATTATGAGCATCCGCTTTACTTTCTCGCTCTGTACACGTCCATAAACTAGGATAAGTATAGTACCCAACTCTCTAATGCGGACTTTCTCGCGACGGCCCACTCTCACAGGTGAAGTTGTTGGGGCGCTGTCCAACAGCATCCTATTTCAACAATGACAGATATCCGAGTCATTACAAACTTACTACTAAATTTGGCCTAGTCCTGCATCAAAATCTGCCTGGAAAATCCGCCCGCATCATTGCTGCTGCTATTGCCGAGGCCAGAGATACTGCCGCTGTAGTACTCGCTTCCGACTCTTTCCGGGTCAGGGGTAAATGAGGCGCCTTACGGCGCTAAATACGTCTTGGCGGCGTTCTCGCAGTACTGAGCAAATTCCGGTGAACTTCTACTTAAGCCACAATTCCGGCCACTCTGACATAGATTATTGTTGTGACTATTACAGTATGAGTGGGGTAAGGCCGAACCTTTAGGCACCGAGGCATATCACAATGATGACCGACCCCTAAGTAAGGAGAAATGGATGGCTGGAGGACAAGACGAATCCCATTTCATTCCGGACTCGTAATACCATCTGTCTTTTCAGCGAGGGAAAATATTTCCAGAATGGGATCCACTTCCTCGCTGGGATGATGTACACGACGATCAACCCACATTTATATTCATCACAAATAGTTGCCAGGAAGCTGCTATGAATGTACAAATCCAGCATTTCTGTTCATAAACTTAATGTTGGATCCCCCCCCGAAAAAGTTGGATGACGTTCGGGTACGCGCTCGCGAACTTCATGCGGCCTACGCCCTATTTCTCGCCCGAAGGCCCAAGATATGACATTTCCGTGCTCTGATCTAGCACCATTACAGTTCCGTCGTGCTCTGACCAAATCCCGGTCATTTAGCATTGGCTCCAATCCTACTCTAACACCACGACTCAAGGCCTCTGCTGTTTTCGTCGCACCCTTTTTTTTGTCTAAAAGCGTTGGATGATGATAAGTATTTTATGCAGGAACTGGAAAGCGATGTGTGTTCTGTCACTTCATCCTTGCTTCGTCAGGTAACGCTCATCGTTACATTCCCTACTGTCCCCTAGTGATGGTTCCATGTTGGCAATTCATCCTTCCTGACTAGCATCCAGGCCTTGAACCCTGCTCTTCCATAACCGAATTACTTCGAGATATATCATATGACGAGCTCAAGGACTGCGAGTGGGCGATCGCCCCTAATGACGATGGATGTAAAGCCGGCCCAGGAATTGTGATCTTTGGAGGATTTTGAGGTACGTGACCTGGGGAAGCATTGGTGAGACTGCATATTTCGAGGCCGAGATTAGGATTTCTTGCAGCCCAACTCGCGCGGGAGGGTGAGCTTGGACGCGGTGCTCTGATAACAGTTCCCGCTGACCATCTCTTTCGCTGTCAAAGATCTGTTGGTGGGCATCTCGCGACTCTTTTTTATCTGGAACAGAGTTGCAAGCTTGACGTGAGTTGTATCTCAACTCACGTTCTACAGGCAAAAATGACTGATTTTAGTATGCTCGTTTTCTTTATCATTCCCTCCCTTACGCCCATTCTACTCTTTTTGTTATCTGGCCTTCCCTCCTCATTATTCTTTCTCAGAGGCACCATACGCACGGCTGTCCAAATTCTGAGTGTTTACGAATCGGATTGGCGCGTTATCATGAGTCGACTATAAGCAAGATTTCCCTTCGCGAAGATTGCGACTCATTCCGAGTTCGGACTGGCAACATCTCGGAAGTGCTGCCATCCTACTTGCGAATATCGATTAGTAAGTACTCGCCTGAATTGTGCCTGACGCGCTAAAGCTGAATATGATATATCGGGGATTGCTCAAACGAGGTGAGCTACGTCGTTTCCTTGTGTAATTTTATATCTTTTCTTTTCTTTTTTATATTTTGAATACAAATGTCTTTCTCTTAAGCGCAGTCAAGATACCTACACCAGAAAAAAAGAAGGAAGATCAAAAACACCAGAAAATGCTTGTCAAAAAGTCGAAAATTTATCGACGCTCTATCGAACAATTCAGAAGGTCAAACGGAGGAGGGATGGGTTTGAGCGGGTCGTCATTATTGTCTCCCTGTGTTTTGACAGCGTGGACTGGGTTTGAGCTCGGTTGGACGGTGTACAGACAGATGTGATCGTGCGTTTTTTTTCCTTTGATCATCCGTTATTTTATCCCATCGAAGTGACAAGTCATGACCACTCCCACATCCTCATGTCAACAATCCCTTATTTGGCTGAGTACAACCCTACATCTTCCGGCCATGAAATCTCACTCACATCAGCACATACACAGTGACCTCGAGTCCGAAAATGGAGGGTCAGGGACTACCGTGATGCCAGGTTATCGCTAACTCCCCTATTACTTACTGGTTAGTTTATCACACATACACACTCAAGCAGCAGGTACTTTATAGATATTACAACCTTCTGTGACTTGTCAAAGCAGGAACTCATGGTCACTCCGCTGCGCACACCCCAGACATGACTTCAAACTAACCTGTTAAGTGTGACTGTCAACTGATAAGAAGACAGAAATCAAACTGTGCACAGAAAATACATAACTACAGAATTTCTTCCGAGAAATACAGTAATACTACTATACTAGTAGCTGGAGCTGCATCCCGAAAATCATTCACACTTTTTCAATACATTTCACCCATTCTTCACCGTATACGCAGTTTTCCAAAGACAATATTGTGTACCCGTGACGAGAAATAATACAGGTTGTATGGGGTGTCCACAAATTGCGGCGATAATGTGGGGGGATCCAAATAACGGGATCAGGATGATTTGGCAGCTTGATCCAACCATCAGAGTCAATCATCCAATATTCAGGGCCTGATATTAAGAAAAAGGGGAGAAAAATGAATATGAGTGAATTAAAATTTGCCAAAGAAGAAGAGCCTTAAGTACCTTTGAAACAACTTGGATTCTGATTTGGATAGCCATTGATAGAATCAGATACAAGACTGGTTCCATCTGATGCAAACCTATTTTCTTGACCCTCCAAATATTGACTGAGCGGTTGAAAAGTTGTGGCATCCCAGATTCTCACTGTTTTGTCACTAGAACCTGATGCAATTCTGGTCCCATCTGGTGAAAATGCAACTGTGTGAACCCAATGGTCATGACCCTGCAGAGATCGGAGTTGTGTCCCGGTTGTGGCATCCCAGATTCTAACTGTTTTATCCCAAGACCCTGATACAATTCTAGTTCCATCTGGTGAAAAGGAAACAGATTTGACCCATTCCTCATGACCCTGAAAAGATTGGCGGCTTGGCCCAGTTGTTTACCAGTGGTAGAGTCCCAGATTCTTACTGTTTTGTCCCAAGACCCAGATACAATTCTAGTTCCATCTGGTGAAAATGCCACTGATGCCACACAAAGGTCATGACTTGGTAAAGATTGACCTAATTGTGCACCAGTTGTGGCATCCCAGATTCTTACTGTTTTATCCCATGACCCCGACACAATTTTAGTTCCATCTGGTGAAAATGACACTGATTCAACAGAATTGTCATGACCCTGTAGAGAATCACCCAGTTGTGTACCAGTCATTACATCCCAGACTCGTACTGTTGTATCAACAGACCCTGATACAATTTTGCTTCCATCTGATGAAAATGCAACTGATTGTACAAAATGATTATGACCCTCCAAAGATCGACCCAGCTGTGCACCTGTTCTAGCATTCCAGATCCTGATTTTTTGATCAAAAGACCCTGAAACAATTTTGGTTCCATCTGGTGAAAATGCAACTGATTGGACCCAATCATCATGAGCCTCAAGAGACTGGCCTAGAGGTGCACCAGTCACAGCATTCCAGATTTTCACGGTTTTATCCCAAGACCCTGACACAATTTTTGTGCCATCTGGTGAAAATGAAACTGATTGAACCCAGCTTTTATGACCCTCACTGAGAGGTTGAGCTTTGGGCTGCCAGGGCGTACCAGCCATGACATCCCACATTCTGATTGTTTCATCTCTAGATCCTGACACGATTCTGGTTCCATCTGGTGAAAATGCAACTGTTTCAACAGAGTGGTTATGACCTTCTAAAAATTGACCCAGCTGAGTACCAGTTGTGGCATCCCATATTCTAACTGTTTTATCAACAGAGCCGGACACAATTTTAGTTCCATCTGTGGTGAAAACGCAACTGATTGGACCCAAAGCTCATGACCCTCTAGGGATTGACCCAGCTGTGCACCAGTTGCAAGATCCCAAATTCTCACTGTTTTATCCCAAGACCCTGAGACAATTCTAGTTCCATCGGGTGAAAAGGCCACTGATTGAACCCAATCTTGATGACCATGTAGAGATTTACCCAGCTGTGCACCAGTTGTTGGATTCCAGATTCTCACTGTTTTATCCCAGGACCCTGACACAATTTTAGTGCCATCTGGTGAAAATGCTACTGATTGAACACAGTTTTTATGCCCCTCCAGAGATTGACCCAGCTGTGCACCAGTCATAGCATCCCAGATTCGCACTGTTCTATCTCTAGACCCTGACACAATCTTAGTCCCATCTGGTGAAAATCCAACTGATTCAACAGAATGGTCATGACCCTTTATTGTTTGTCCCAATTGAACAACAGTGGTGGCGTCCCAGATTCTCAATGTTTTATCAACAGATCCAGACACAATTCTGGTTCCATCAGGTGAGAAGGCCACTGATTGCACCCAATGGCCATGACCCTGTAGAGATTGACCCAGTGGTGCACCAGTCATTGCATCCCAGATTCTCACTGTTCTATCAACAGATCCTGAAACAATCTTGGTTCCATCTGCTGAGAATGCAACATTCCTTACTGATGCATGTGCCTCAATGATAGTCATGGCCTGACCATACAGTGTCCTCCCTATTTGCTGCACATTGACTTTTCTGTATATCTGTGGCTCACACTTCCATACATTATCCCAAAATGGCATTGCACTGATATACAAGTGAGGTGTTTGTTGTAGATTCGCTCAGTAAGCAAGTGCATAAAACTAGAACTTTCTATTACTTTCTATTATCTTCGCTGCTATTCCTCTAGTCTCATCTCATAGTACATAGTAGAACCTTCTAGATACATGTACTTAGGTATATAAGGCTTGTACTAAAGCCTACATACAAGAATACTATTATCTTAATCTCTTATTCTCACAATAGTGTTCTCCCCTTCCCTTTGCCACTTGCAAATAGAAAAAGCAAATTTTGCAAGCTCTTCAACACTTCCTTACATTCTTGAAATTTTATATTGCCCGGTAATTGCTATGAAAAAGTTTTTCAGTTATTCCAAATACAAGATATCATTTGTCCTACATTAATAATACACTGGATACACTCCCCACATTTCTGCAGTCGATCTCGTAAGCTCATTGCTTCGATCCAAGATATTCCCCTTTTTTTCAAAAACTTCCCCAAGAGCGCAATCATTTGCTCATCCACACTGCACTGTGCATAGTGGAAACTCCAGAAATTACAACAATATTCCAGGGTCTCTGTGATTTTTGATTTCAATTTGTCCTCAAAATTATCAACTTCTGTATCAAGGAAAGATGATGAGGTAAAGGAGCACATATTGAAGCCAAGTTTGTCAAACAAGGTTTGCAAACATGCCATGCCTAGCAAATCATGCTGAACCTTTGCATCATATACTGGCAGTTTGAGTTGGAGTGCTATACTTGAATCTTTGGTGATAAAATCTGCAAATGATGCATGGAATGTAAAAACTGCTCTGCTGTCCTTGTCAATATAGAGTACAGCTTGCAGCCTTTCTACTAAGTGCTCCACAAGGTCTTCTTGTCCCTCTGGAATTAGCTTTGCAATGGCATTGCAGGATAAAGGTCTTGCAAGGGACATAATTACGTAGACTATTTTCCAGTCATCTGCAATTTCTTTTGGGGTAACTCCATTATTATCAATTGCATTGACCATAATGGTTGCATAGAGACTCTGTAAATTTTCTGGATTTTGACCCAGTTTAACAATATTTTTCAATCTTTCTTGTTTTCGTGAAGGTGCCGCATTGCCTCTTTGTATTAGCTTTACAACTGTTGCGGCATAAATAAAGAGCCTGCCTGACAAATCAGCCAGGGAATTTATATCCCCTTCAGATGAAGATATGTCCTGTAATTCTTCCCGCAAATAGCTCATAATATCTTCTTTTACCAAAACCTCTTCAATCTGGTGCAAGATGAACTCTTTGACAACAGGACCGAGATTCAATGCAAGAGCTGATTTATAAATTGTTGCCGCGATCTTTTGTTCTGGGCGGCTTGTGAATAGAAATTTGAGGGCTTTCAGCCTTTGGCTCTGGATACCACTAATAAGAGGCTCTAGTAGATGAAAGACATCGACACATTCATCCAGGGCATCAATAACAACAATTGGAATACATCCCAATTTTCCTGCAACCTTTTCCCAAGGTCGAATTAAAAGATATTCTACTTGCACAGTCGGCCTTTTTAAGCAAAGATCCAAATCTGCGACTAGTGCTTCTCTGAGTGCAGAAGCAAACAAACTAGAGAATTTTGCCATTTGATAAGCCAAAGTTGGAATGATTCTTTGATAATTGTTACACTCTGATAACTGCCTGGAACAGAAAAATGACCCGGCAAGAATCCTCTTGTCCTTCATTCTCTGACATACAGACATTGCAATAGTACTTTTGCCTGTACCAGCCATACCGGAAATCCAATATCCAGAGGGACTGTAAGGGTTGAGTGTTGCTGCCCATGCTTCAATGTTGGCTAAAATCTGGGTCCTGGTACCAGGAGTGCAGAGCCTGCGACCATTTTGAACACCCATATCTGTGTCAAAAAATGCCTCTTTAGAGTAAGGCAGTTCTTTTGCAAGTTCTTTGAGCAGTTCTTGAAGTCACAATATTTAATTTGCAGATCAACTTCCATTGACATTGAATATGTATTGAATCTGCTCACCAGAAAAGCCTGAGCTTTCACTCTGTAAGTGGAAAATAGGACTGTTCATAATAAAGTTTGATGCATATTGAAAAGAACTACATTCATCCAATGAATGTGATCAGTATGTGTACTATAGTTAAATCCCAAATGAGATGTACCCCGGAGGTATTTTAGTTCCTGCTGCCAAAACATTTTGCACTATGCTAAAAGTTGTCCTCAATTTTAGACTGGGAAATCTCAAATAAAATCTCTCGATATATTTACCTATTTTGATTCACAGTTGGATTGACCTGGTTGAGTGGCATAGCAGAAAAATTGCTCGAACCAACCATTGGCAGCCTCTGAGCAGCATCAATAGTCCCGACGGCGTAGTCATGCAAAGGGGAGTCATCAGCTGGGGCGCTCAGGCCTATCTGCCCACTGCTTGTAGGGGTTGTCTGGCAACTTTTGTCTTTCTTCCGCTCTTGAACAGAATCTTCAACTGGGTCACGAAAGTTCGGCATTTCAAGATAGTTCTGTGGATGTCCGTGACAAGATTTGGAGTTGGTTGACAATGCCAAGCATTCTGAAACAGCCAAGGCTCTCCTTATACTTATCCTAGGTTTTATTTTTACTTATTATTATCCACTGTAACTGAAAATTGAAACACGACACCCCCATAACCATTTACAAATGTAACCATTTTTGGCCCTAATATAGCCAGAGATCCGTGATGGAAAAAACCATCATATTTATGAATAACCTATTGTGAGAATAAGAGATTAAGATAATAGTATTGTATGTAGGCTTCAGTACAAGCCTTATATACCTAAGTACATGTATCTAGAAGGTTCTACTATGTACTATGAGATGTAAGTAGAGGAATAGCAGCGAAGATAATAGAAAGTAATAGAAAATTCTAGTTTATGCACTTGCTTACTGAGCGAATCTACAACACTCCCCCTCAAGTGCAATACACTATCAAAATAAAAATGGCTATAGTTACGCAGTGGAACTGATACCTTGTTAAGGGTAAAGTCGGTTAGTACTCCCCCTCGAATCTATAATCTCGCGACACACGCGTTTGAATAGATTTGATTTCTCAACACATGAGAAATTCAGTAGACGTTGTTGCCGGACACACCTGGCGCAACAATGGTACAGGGTTAGGGAGGGAGTCAAGTCAGTGGAGAGTGGACCACTTTGTCACTTTCGGAGGTGCTGGAACCAGATTTGGTGGTAATGGCTCTCAACTTTTTTTTAAAAGCCAAAATACCATCAAATATCTAAGCGCTCAAAGCCCAGGCTTTAGCCCGGGCCTTGGGCTTCTCAAAGTCAAGGCCCGAGCCCAAGCCCAAGAAAGCCCATCTTCTGGGCCAGGCTTCTTGGGCCGGGCTTGGGCCGGCCTGCACAGGTTTCTAGGCTTTGGCCTGAGCCCGAACATCACTAGAAGTGGTGATGATCATCTGAAGAATTTGAAGACTGGGTTCATCTATTGTTCGATACAATACTTATTGAAGAAAGATGTTGGAAATTCACTTCCTGGCCAGCTGTCCGCAGGGGGAGTACGGGCGAGTAATTTCTCACAGAGAAAAGCAAGGGCAGGGCAAAAGGGCAGAAAGACTCCCCAAATACATTATCTACAGTAGATAGGGGTCATTCGGATATGCGGCACATCAGCCAGACGATCACCGAGCGAGATCGCCTGCCACCTAAATTCTTAACAAGTTCAGAAAGACCGGGTACAGCTGTATTGTGTTTCTATGTTGTGAGCTCCTTCTATCCTGGAGGCTTGCAGCCATAATCGGCGTTCCACTTTAGAGCTAAACTTGAAGCATCTCCACTACCCTGCACTGCTTAAAAGTGGATTTGTCGCAAGGAACAGCTTCCTCCAGATACGTATAGTAGAATCTTCCGTGCTTAGTTTACTAGTAGCCTATTTTATGTTTACTTTCTCTTGCCGCTCGGCCCGCCCCACATTCTGCGGCTGTTTTTTCAATGTACTTCAAGTTATATTCAATGTCGTGCCCCTTTTTGGCTCTCTGCTCTTCCCTCATCTTTTTTACAGTCCTTTAATATCAGTGAGTCGGTGACTGATCATATCTTCCCAGTAAGCTCGCACATGGGGCTAACCCGGTTAGCAGTGCCCAACTCGCCGAAATTGTGCATCAGGCTTTGGAAAATTCGGACTCGTACCTGCCGCGTCCCCGCGCTGTACCGCCTCCCATTTGTACCAGAAAACCGCAAACCACACGGCCGCAGTACCTGTGCTCACGATATCTAAACTTAAAACTTCTTTGATCTCGGATGCGGATGCGAGTCCCTACTTGGCACATACCTCGTTATCAGTCGTTATCATTACTGGCACCGGGCCCTTTCTCACACTACTATCGTGGGACTATCAACTGTAAATACTTAAAAAAGAGCCACAGGGAGGACTCAGAGGAGTCGGAAACGATTACTTAGCATTACTAGTGACTAGTCTCTCCTTGGACCTTCGTTTCTGGTATCTCCAACACTCCAAGCTCCAACAGAGTCGCTCCCAGGTCCCGATACTAAGCCTCGACTCCATGTCCAACTGTGGATATTCAAACGGAGCCGGAAGATCCGACGACCATCTAATTCTCCCCATTGTCGTTGTCTGAGTTCTGGTACTAATGCCATCTCCGAATCCCATGGCACCGTGACTCCTAGCTCCAAGGACGTTATGACCTCCGACTCCTCAGTGGCGCCGGGGCTTGCTCTGGCTCTGCGTAGAAGCAGAAGCATGGGAGCGGTGGTGGTGGGGGTAAGTGAAGCTAGCCTAGGTGGGCGAGGGGGGTAAATTTCAATCATCAGATTCGCCCGGGTTGATCTGTCCTAGGCTTGGGTCTGCACCCGGCCGCGTTCTCCTAGTATCAAAAAACCCAAGTTGCCTCAGTTGCGTAGATGTTGCCCCCCTTGCTCTTGCTCGTTCTTTAATCTTCCGTTCTACAGTCTGGTCAATGGATGGATGATCATGAAGCGGTTCAGTCTGATGCTAATGAGTATATGGACGGCCGTCGGCAGGTAGTAGCCGGTCAGATGCGATTACATGGAGAGATATTGTGGCAAAGTCGGTGATGCCTATGTTCCTCGGGGGTACATGAGGACAGTTCAAACTTGAAGGGATCAATATATCCAACGTATCTGACACACGTCAAATGGCAGTCGAACTCGACCTGACCTGACAAGATGAAGGTGATGAGATGCCGAGCTGCTCCGGTATCATCCTCTCTTCTCACCGTCAGGTCTGCATGGCGCCAACCCGCGCGGGCCTTGGATACTCGGATTAAAGCATTTGCCAATCCCGAGTATCTTTTCCTCTGGCTCGATCTTCATGTTGTCAAGCACGCGGATGATATGTATCATGTATCATGTATATATATATACACGGTCACGGTCGTATTTTCATACTCACTCCTATCTTACGTCCAACATGATGAATGTTTTATAACCGTCAAGCAATGTATCTGACTTTTCTGATTTTTCCTTATCTTGAGTTTGACAAGCAGAGGGGGTAGTGAACGCTGACAAGTACATACTTACTGGAGAATGTACATAAGAGCCCAATTGAACCCGATCACACCAGAGGTTCAGATCGCGACACGCAAATGCGTAACGATGTCAATACCTCGGTCTTTCCTTCCGTCAGTTTCTCCAAGGGATAATGGATCAATAGTTGGAGGCACCAAGTAGTTGGGGAACTTTGGAGCGTTGGGTACTATCAGATAGAGTTAATAAAAGGCTTTAGAAGACTTGAACGCGTGTAATAAAATGCACCCCCTAGTGGGGGAAATGAGGACTAGCGGTGGTATGAAATTTGATAACGATTTCATTCTGCTTGGTCCTGCCAACTGCCTGCAGACAAGATATCCTTCAAATGGACCTTCTGGAAAGGCAGGATTTCCGAGTCCAGTTACACTTATGGAGTGTAAGACCGTACTAAGAGTCCGTAAGGTACGCTCAGAGGGAGTCCGAAACACGTAGGTTAGTTGAGATTGGATACCAGGAACCGGCGGTACATGACATCAGTCGTGGGATAATTTAATTTTTTCAGTGAAAAAGGCCCGTTCCATCTTTGGTAATTCAAACGTTCTTCTTTTTCCTCTACCACTCCTTTATAACTCGTCCTTCCGCCGTTGCTTTGCAGCCGGTTATCCTGTCTCCCCGCTTTCCTCTTTCCCTTCCACACACACTCCCTCGCCATGGCTCGTCAGCTTCTTCACTCTTTCTTCGCTCTAGCTGCCTTATCTAGCGTCCAAGCCTATTTCTTGGTCGGAAATCGTCAGTATTCGCATAAATTACTCGGGACGCAATTCAGACTGACCGCTGCGCACTCGTACAGGCGACATCCTCGTTACAGAACGGCTTGACCCGATTATCAATCCAGGCGCCATCTCTGGCCATGCACACTCGAGTAAGCTGCGCGCGTGCATAACATGTCCAAAGGCTTGTCGTATCTGACTGATGTTGCGAAGTTGTCGGAGGTAGTAATTTTGGATCGACTCTTTCCACCGCCTCACTGCGGAACAGTGAGTGTACGACGATGCCCATTCAGGAAGACAAGTCCAATTATTGGTTCCCGGTAGGCTCCAGTTTGACCGAGTTGGAACAATGGTGTTGACCTCTTTGTTGTCAGCATTTGTATTTTCAGTATGTTGCAAAATATCCTCTGTTATATGGGCAATGATCTTATCATCATCGCAAGGCACAAGAATGGCTCCTTCTCATCGCTCACTGTCGGGAATGTGATGTAGGTTTTGACCAAGCTTTTTTTCATGATACATTTCTCATAAAATCGTTCAGCTGTCTGTAGCCGTTACCTCCCTGTGCCTTGTCTCCGAGCTCATTCATTTGGCGTAGACTATCTGTTCAACGACGCCGAAAATGGACAGCCCAACACCGTCAAAGCGTTTCCTGATGACGTGAGTCAAAACATCATTGACAGACAGAATTTTGTTCAGCTAAATCTTTCCACCCTAGTTCCGAATGATTTCTGGTAAGGCACAGATAGTGAATACCCTTTCATCGGACATCTCATTTTACCTGGATTACAGGTGACATGACACTGCGATCATACAACGCAAGCAGCTATGCCCAACAAGCTGTCACATTCTTGTGCTTGGATTTCAACGGAGTTTCGACAAAGTACAATGAACTTCCCCCTGTTTCGTGTCCTTCCGGTATTCGCGCTCAAATCGTATGTACTTTTTCTCCATTTATCATTTTGTCGTGTTATACTGACATAATGTGTGACTTTGTAGAACTTCCCAATGTGCTGGGACGGAAAGAACCTCGACTCATCCGACCACAAATCTCATGTTGCTTTCCCCTCTGGAGGCGCTGACAGCGGGACGTGTAATGATCCAAATTTTCCGGTCACTCTTCCTAGAATTTTCATCGAGGTGGGTTGACGGTTTCTCTGATTTTTAGTTTCTCAAAAATCTTCTTTCTCCGTATATCATGTAATTCCCCGTTTGCTCGTCCTTCTGTGCCTGAAAATCTGCTCACACCGATACTAACAATATCTGTCTTAGGGATACTGGGCCACTGGCGACTTTGATGCAATTAGGAACACGGATGCGATGAACTCTACTCAGCCTTATGTGTAAGTCCTATTCTCCCATATCGTTCAAACGGTCGCGGACATTGCCCTAATCGTGTTCGGTCATAGATTCGCCCATGGTGACCCTACTGGGTACGGATACCACGCTGGTAAGCTGCTTCCGTTCCAAATCCCGACGCCGGTTCGCTTGCTCACGATGGTGTGGCGCAGACTTTTACAACGGGTGGAAAAGTGGCGTTCTTCAGAACGTTCTCGACAAGTGTGCATGTAGTAAGTCTTTCGGCTATCCACCACCCCTGGGAACGGCTTACTGAGATTATGTTGGTCCAAAGCTTCGGCTGGTTTTGGGGACGCTACGTGCTGTGGAGATTTAGGAGTGTTCACTCTTGAAACTTCTGGCTCTTGTGGTTTAACTCCGATCGTTGACGAAACAGGTGAGTAGAGCGCTATCTTTGCAAAAACCTTTTTTGATGCCGTCGCTAACGCATGCTGAACAGTCCTCGGAACCCTACCTGCTCTTCCCGGAAACAATCCTGTTAGGTATGGACCAGCAGCTGCGCCTGCGTTGGCGGCCAGCAGCGTACCAGCTATCTTGGCCCCGGCTTACGCTTACACTGATGGCACCGCCACTGCTACGGGTACGGTTGTGTCTGCTGCGTCGTCTGCGACCGGAGCAGGGGCTGGGTCTGCCGGTGCGCCCGCAAATCCCACCTCTGCGTCCAGTGTACAAGCTTCCGCCGTGTCGGGTTCTTCAGGATCGGCGTCTGCTAATTCTGCACCAGCCTCAGCTTCCGCTTCCGCGGCTTCGGCATCGGGTCACTCCTCCCAAGCCTCCGTTTCTGCATCCAGCAGCCAAGCCGGAGAGACTTCTGCTACCATTCCTCCACCCGCCCACGGTGCTTCTTCGGCTCCGGCGTCTGGAGCTAGTGCTAGTGCTAGCAGTAATGTTGCAGTTGTAGCTCCCGCTTCTTCGCATATAGCCGTCGTATTTCCTACGTCGAACTCGGGATCGGGCGCTTCGGTTTCTTCGAATGTTGCCGTCGCAGTCCCTACATCTGCTTCAGGATCCGGTCATGATTGCGATTCCTCGTCGGAAGGAGCCTCTGCCACTTTGATTGTTTCTGATTCAGTCATGGCCGCGTCCTCATCATCGGCTAGTTTCACCATCATCCCAGCTTCTGCGTTCCCTTCGTCCGCGATTGCTTCTTCTGCTGGCTACACGATCTTACCGGCTTCTGCGTTACCTGCGTCCCCGAGCGCATCAGCCTCTGGTGCCGCTTCATCCTCCTCTTCCGACGACGGCGAATACGAGTATTACTGCGAGAGGCGTCCCAAGAGGAAGAACTCCCACAGACGTTCCTTGACCTCTTCCTCCTCCAAAGTTCGTCAGGGCCTTCACCATAACGTTCATAGACGGCTTTCCGATAACGATTTCTGAAATAGCTCTAATGAGCAAATCTGGAATCTTCATTGATTCCCGACACTCATATCATACTTCATTCTTTTTTCTACACACGTTCTTTTAGATATCTGTGCTCTTGTTACATTCGTGCTAGCTACAAGTTGTAGTATAGCGTGCTAGGCTTGTGTCCACCCACCGTATTGGGTTTGCGGATTGACTTGATGTCATTGCTCAATGCTCTTTCTTTTTTCTTGTTTCTCGTTTCTCTCTCTCCATCTCGCTCTATCTCTCTCTGTTACCCCGGTTTATCGCATCGTATCTGGCTGTCTGTCATCGTCATATAGCACGTATAGAACCCCGCCGGCGCTGGGTTTCGGCTTGTCCAACATACTACCATACTACCTACATTTTCTACTACCTACATTTTCTTCTGCCCCAGCCTCCAAGTAGTTCGTCTTTTGGATCTGCGATCCTTACTGTAGCTCTCTTCTACCCTTTGTTTTTTCTGTTCGGCTTCTGGTATGCTCAACAAGAGAAAGGCCAAGGAAAAGTTATGAATATGCTTGAATATATAGAAAAAAAAGATTGTTTTTTTCGTGTCTCGTGACTCGGGATCATTGAATTTTTTATGATTTCTATGGTATGTGGCATAAGGTAAGCAGGCTGGAGGCTGTCGGCAATCGGACCTGCCCGGTGCTTCCTGTTAATGTTCTATCCTATCCTATCGATTCTATATCAACTGTATCTGTACATTATATTTGTGCATGT
Source organism: Collybiopsis confluens (assembly GCA_013368555.1). NCBI lineage: Eukaryota > Fungi > Basidiomycota > Agaricomycetes > Agaricales > Omphalotaceae > Collybiopsis > Collybiopsis confluens. The sequence goes on along the minus strand of JAACJN010000202.1, from coordinate 34,117 downwards.
ACAAACTAGTTACTACAGTCTACTAGCTATCAGTGCTGACAGCTACTAACTGCTTTGCCCTAAAATCAACCATAGAAACCTCTTCAATTCTTTTCGAAATCTGGAGCGGTGGCTTCAATGTCCCATTTTCAAAGCGCCCCCGTTGTGGAGTCATGCCACTGTTAGATAAGGGAATAGTGACCAGGCTGTTTCCTATGTTTGAAGCATGACTGTGGTATCCAAGCATGATATTCCGATATACCCGACAAGCAAGTGCATTTGAAATGACCAGGTTGGGAACTGTGAACATGACGCGGTAGATAGGACCGATTCCTGGAATGAAGAGCATGAGCACGACAGGAATATAACAAATTATTGTCAACCTATAAAGCCAATTTTAATTAATAAGGTGAAGCAACCTCTAGGTCCGCTAGAGAGCTTACAGATAATATTCCTGGCCATCCTTGAACACGGCTCGAGAAAAGTGCTGGAGATATTTTCCGGACCACAATGAATGCAATCGAGTTGGTAATTTGTCTTCTGAGTAGTTGTAGTGGGAGTTGCGTAAAAGCTGATAAGAGATGGCACAAAATATTGCTGTGTCATAGCACAATGGGATAATTACTGCAGCAACAGCATATGATGCAAGCGATTTGTCGATACAGTAATCGGTATTTTGGATTGACTCTGCCATGCTCGCGAATGGAGCCGTCATAGCTCCTGCTACAACTGCAAGCCAGAAAGCAAAAAAGAACATTGCTATCAACCGCTTTCCCGCATAAACTGCCCGAACTCGAAAGAAAAATAGCAGAGAAGTTGACGCCATGGACAGAGGATATCCTGCAATGGCATAATGTATTAAGGGTGCACATCTATGTGAACCTATCGGAGCAGCTGTATCGGATTCAGCAAAAATAGAGCTTTTTTAAATGATCTGCTTACTTTCAAACACCGCACACATAAGGCAGTAGTATAAGGTGAACACCCTATCATTATGTGGTCAACTTGAATGTGCATAGTGGTAGCAATAAGTAGCCAGCAACAGACCTTGATGCAATGTATACCCATGTCGTTACTTTGTTGTATTGCTTTAACAAATGGGAATCATTGCGGACGTTTACCAAAATGTCCCATAGTAAAGCCTAAGTATAACAAGTTGGAATGTACATGTAAGTTCTTGAAACAATCTACTAGAAAAATTGAAATTCTTATGATACTTACGGCGGTTCCACCAACAAGAACATAAGATCCGATCTGCTTTTGGTATGCAACATCTGGAGGCAAGAACGCGAAAGGTGTAAATGAATCGGGAAGCGCTGGCGTCGAAGTTCGTTTTGACATTTTTTTTTTTTTTTTTGCCGAAATGGGGTATCTTGAATTCTGCACTTTTGAAGGGAGGGACTTATTTAAACATCATTTTGCAAGCTTTCCGCCCCTCGCATCAATGGGCTGTGGATCAAAAGAGCACATCAATCGAGGTTCCGCACTTGGCTCGGCTAAGTATAATAGGACGTTGGCGGAGTCTGGATTATTAAATTGACATCTCTTTAACTCTTGTCAGTAAGGCTGCCTGGTACAGCTTTGTATTACACTACCCGAGGGCCGAGAGTCTGTACACTGTGTAGACAGTTGACGATGGATACATATGCCCAACAGTAGTAAGTACTGCAAATAGTGTTGGAGTATCTGAAATTGATCCGTGGAGCTGTAAATTGTTGGAGTTTGAGTCCAGATAATAGTATACCTCGAGAATATCTTTGATATTTCAAGTCCGGAACGTAATGTTGTAGATTCGCTCAGTAAGCAAGTGCATAAACTAGAACTTTCTATTACTCGCTACTATTCCTCTACTTACATCTCATAGCACATAGTAGAACCTTCTAGATACATGTACTTAGGTATATAAGGCTTGTACTGAAGCCTACATACAACAATATTATAATCTTTATCTCTTATTCTCACAATACGTAAGTGAAGGTTTCGTCTTTGTCGGGTTGTTTTTCACCCATATTCAATAGCAACTCTTTCTATATTTCTACTAATTTCTCATCAAACTTCTTTTGATATTCCGCTCCACGACGTAACTTTTCAGCTGTCTTCCATGCTAACTCCCTCGTGCCAAAGGGCTAACCCTAACCTTCTCGTACCCGCCGCGCGAGCTTCTCGCGGCGGCCCGCTCTCTCAAGTGTATTCACATAGTAGCACTCATCATTAGCATTGGCATGTAATTTAACATACATTGCCCATCCCTTCCAAGTTTATGATGGATGCATTTTTGAAGTGAGGAACTTATAAGTTATTTGAACATCTTTTTAAATTCAAGATTTCCACGCACGCATCAAACACAGCAAATGGCTCATGGATCAAAACCGGGGCCACATCAATCAAGCTTCCGCACATAGCTAGGCTGAACTTATGACAGGTGTAGTATAAGTAATAGGATATTGGCGAAGTTTGGATTGTGTATATGTTTCTCCCGTCAAAATGACTGTACAAATTTTGATACGTCCCCGTCGGGCCACAATTACTTTACGTGGCACGACGACACTGTATATAGTTGAATGACTCGGATTACGTCTATTGGAAGCCCCAAAGGAGGAATTCAAGAATAAATCACCATAAACAACACATCCTTGTCTCGACTCATACACAATAATTAGATAGCCTGGAAATATATAATTGGACGATAGTACCACCGTGACGTTGCTCTGATTTTTGCACCAGTAGAGTTCAAAGTAGCCGAATCGAACTTGAACTAAGCTTGAAGAAGTCCAAACTCGTTACTTTACGAGTAAGTATACTTATATGCCTTGTGTGAGCCTGAGGCAGTGTTTAAAGAACAGATTATATTAATTTCATGGTAGAATTAAGTTTCTGACTCCGAAAGTAATGACAATTATATTCAAGTAATAAGATTACGCTATGGAGCCCCCTTCAATTCTGTCCGCAATCTGGACTGGTGACTTGGGAGAATTTCTAATCCCTCCCTCTGGACTCGAGATCACATTGGATACTGGTATGGTTGCAAGGCTGATTCCCATGTCGTTGGAAACGGTGTTATATCCTAGCATTATATTTCGATACACTCGACAAGCAAGTGCATTGGAAATAACCAGGTTAGGAACTGTGAGCATGGTGTGGTAGACACTGATTCCTGGAATGATTCCCGGAATGAAGATCATAAATATGACAGCGATATAAAAGAGCAGTGTTAATCTGTAATTTGAGAATGTTAGCCTGAGTGTGCCAGTAAATTTCCACTAAATTCCTTGAACCATACAGATAGTACTCCTGGCCATCCTTGAATAGAGCTCGAGAGAAGTGTGGGAGATGTTTTCCAGACCACAAGGAATGCAATCTGGAAGGTAATTTGTCATCTGAATAGTTGTAATAGGAGTTGCGTAAAAGTTGATAAGAGATTGCGATAAATACTGCTGTGTCATAACAAAGGGGAATGATTAGTAACGTGCTAGTATATGCGGCAGGTAAGTCGTTGATGCAATAGTCGGCATCTCCAATTGATTTAACTGTGTTTGCAAATGGAGCTGTTAAACATCCCGCAACAACTGCCAACCAGAGGCAAAAGAAGACAAATGATATCGACCGTTTTCCCCCGTAGACTCCACGAACCCGAAAAAAAAATAATAGGGATGTTGTTACTATAGATAGAGGATATCCCGCAATAGCATAGTGAAAAAAAGGAGCACATTTGTGAGTGCCTAACGGAGCAGCTGGAATGTGAATTAAAGTTAGCGCAGTTCAGACTCTAGGTATACCCACGTTAGTGGTCAATCTACCTACTTTCGACCACCGAGAACATGAGGCAGTAATACAAGGTAAACAACCTGTGAAAAATATAATATTCAGTGACTGGTCGAATGTCTACCATCAAGCACAATAATAAGAGTTTGACCTTGACGCAAAATAAACCCACGTGGTTGCTCTGTGGTACTGCTTTAACAAGCGGAAGTCATTTCGAATATTCAGCAAGATGTCCCATATCAAAGCCTACATACAAATTAGGGCACTCTGATTGCATCTGGTAAAAGAAAGACAATGAGATGCTTACAGCTGTTCCACCAACAACAACATAAGTCCCAATCTGCGTTTGATATGCAATATCTGGAGGCAAGAACACCAAAGGCGTAAATGGGTTTGGAAGCTCTCCGGAAGTTGAATTTTGCTCCGACATTCAAAGTGTTTGGATCCCTGAATACGCGCACAGGCCACAGCTGAGAGATAAAAGTATGCGGTATGGACTGGTGAAAGCCAGCAAACACTGACCGGTGAAACACCCAAAGCCCCAGGGGCAAAAGAGACTACTTATAGAAAATTTACTTCGAGGCCCTGCTAAAGCTTTTTATATTGGATGTGACGACTTCAGTCCGAGTCCTACAGTTGCACTGTTCTCACAACTGTCAACTACTACTTTTCATCAGTGAGGCTGGCTGCCTAGGGCCCTAGTACAGCTTTTGTATTATGCTCGTAATAGTAGTAAGGCGGATAGTAATTGCCGAACCGTTAGGTTTGGCTCCGTGCGAAAATTTCGTTGGGGGGGGAACAAAACATAATAAGGGAATATTTTTTAATAAGGAAGGAGTGTGACATGCTGTGACAGAGTAGTGTGATCCGGCAGAGAAACGTCCGGCAGACGCGGGTGCAAATACACGACTATGAGCACCGCTCCCGCCCGCGGCGGAAACAAATGATGTTTCGACTCTGTGAGCCATGATCTGAGATGCCCAATAGCCGTTGTTTAAATCGGGATTTGTCAAAATGCTTTTTGCCAAGGCTGGAGGGGAAGATGAGGTATCGTAGATTGATACGAGACGAGTAAGGTAGAGCTTGACGCGAGTTTCGCCAGGATGAAAATTATGCCAGCTTCTGGAATCTATAGTTTCGGTGAAGCCGTCCACTTGCGAAAAGAAAGATCGGTTGGAGGAGGGAGTGTGATGAGGAGTAGGTGAGAGTGGGACGTCCTGAAAATATCCAGAAAGCTGCCTTGACGGAGGCAATGGTGGTCAACGAGGAGCTTTGAAGCCAAGAATATTGACCAGCATGCCCCTCGAAAAAGTCCCAGAGTATGACGTTTATGCTCTGCAAGGGATTGTGAATGTAAGATCATGGTATGCGGGATGAAATGCCTCCCAAATTCATCTCCGTCCTTTTATATGAAAGAGCACCATTTCGGTCGGTCGGGGGGAGCGAGGCCGACATACCTTTATAAAACCAATCACCGATACGTAGACTCTTCTGCCTCTCACACAAGCGATGGCCTCCTCCGACTGGTGGTAGAGCATGTTGAGAGGTTTGACGGGCTTGACGACCAGCATCCAACAGCCTAGTCCGTTTGGGTCAGGCAGAACGCGAAGGTATGTTCCGAGACCGTACCTCAAATACTGCGCCAATTGAGACGGTTCCATGATCGCTGTTACCTTTAAAAAAACAAACCGTCAAACGAGGATACGAAGGGACCACAAGACACCGTTGACATACCGTTGCAATATCAAATATCAAGTATCGAGTATGAGCCCAATGCCTGCAGCCATTGAAGAGGTCACCGTATCGAAAGCCCTATTCGTTTTTGCAAGAAGGTTCGTTGATGTCCTAATCGTCGTCGAGGGCTGAAGGGAGGAACAACGAGCTGGAATCCGATCCAAGGACGAAAAGCGAGTCGAGCGGATGCACCGCGAGAGGAAACCCTAGAATGAAGCGCAAACGCGGAGTACTGTAGCGATTATAGACGGCACAGGCATTGGGTGGGGGTAGATGGTGGTACAAGAACAAGCACCGCGAACTGACACGTTGCCCCCAGTTCCTGCCAGATGATCAAACGAGGCGCAGATCTCATATTTTCTGAATTGACCAAGCACACAAGATATAATATCGTATCGAAGAGTGAATCTATGCTGATGTCCATTTCGAAACTCTCATGTAAATTACTCGCCATTCAAGTATTCTATTCTTTGTACACACTTTGGCTGAGGATCTTTTGGGTCATCGGAGTCTCGCCTGAAAGGCCACGTAGGCAAGTAGCACAGTTCCTGTTTAGAGTTGAAGGACGCCGTCATCAGAAATTTTTCGAAAAAGCAAGGAAAACGAAACCAAAAACTTTGAAAAAAAAAAATTCCCTTACCTCGAAACTACACTCTGGTCTACACTTCAACCACACACTCCAGTCTAGCCATTTCATCAGAGTATCGATACGAATAATCCACGACTCCAGCAACTTAGTTCGTCCTCCGTCGGCGTCGTCGTACTTTGTCCCCCAGAGGGTACATACAACTTTGGGTCCAACCCCGTCATCACCCCGTCACCCCCCAACGACCACTCTACATATCTCCCTGGTCGTCTCTTCGACTCCACCGAGGATAAGCGTTTCCGAAGGAGTGAGACGAGCGTAGAGAGATGGGGTCGATGTTATGTAGCTCGTATACGTAGTCGAACACCTCTCGTACAGCGGGGACACCCACTCCAGACTTTTATCTGCGTCCACCTCCGTCGGCGGCTTGATATCATTGAGCAGGTATGGCTGAAGCATCGTCTGCAGCCTAGCTTGAAGGGCCCTCGCCACGTCTTCCTTCTTCTGTTCTTGCCTGGCCGGACCGCCAGTCTCAGCTGTACTATTCAACAAGTATTGTATCGTCTCCAGCCGGTCCGAAAATCGCTTCACGACCAAGCGGATAAGAGTGCCCCAATCGATTTCACTGCCACCTCCTGCATCTGAGGATACCGCACCCCTGGAAGCGGACAACTCTTCGACTTTCCCAACGACAGCGTTCAAGTCTTCGTCCGAGATGCCCAACAGTCGATGCTCGATTCTAGGTTTCCCGAATCGCTCCTGAACAAGACTGGGGACGAGTGATGTATCGTAGAGCGATACGAGGCGGGTGAGATCAAGTTTGATACGGGTGTCGCCAGGATAAAAGTTATGCCATGCACCAGAGATGAAGGCTTCGCCAACAGCGTTTCCCGTTTTGGGAGCGAAGGGCGAATTGAAGGTAGAGTTTTCGGGGTACAGAGGCTCTGGAGGGCCATCGAAAGGTGCGTAGGACGTATCGGGTCGATCTGGTATTCTCCCGGGACCACCAGGGGGAGGCCCGCGTCGACCACCGGGACTAGCCCTGAGGTTGAGCGCTTCCACTTCAACGCCGTCAGCAAAGTCACAAAGTATTATTTCACTATCAACAATGTCTGAGTTTGTGCGATCCGGGATTCAGCAATCTGACTCACAAGTCCATCTCCATTCTGAACGAGAAAAAAAGAGGAAAAAGGAAAAACGCAGTTAGCCTTGATGATAGGAAATCCATGATTCCAATGAAGGCGACATACCTCACAAAACCATCCACTCCCAGGCCCTTAAACCTCTTACACAACGCGTTGATCCTTCCCCTCTCATCCCAATATTTGTCAGTGTGCAACTCGACCGAAGGTAAAGATATCTTGCGAATCCATCGCTCCATCAGGCATCTTTGCAGCAGAGCTTCCATCAAAGTAGAGAATATGGAGAGGTCTGATGGGGGTGACCATAAGCATCCAGCAACCCGAGTCCTCCGATCGCGGGCGACAAAACATGGACGCGTGTTCAGGGTCTGTAGCTAGCCATTCCGGTTGTTCAGGAACACCCGAGTCACCTCGGCCATGATAAAGTACCGTTCCCGGGGAAACAGTTCCAGGGACTATGTTATGACATGGATAGAATGTACAAAAGATTTTAAGCAAATTCGGGCCGACGAGAGAGACAAAGAGATCCACACACCCACCGTTGCGATATCGTGTATTAGGCCAATGCTGCAACAAAGAGTTTACAGTCTCGAAAACAAGATGCCCTGTTGCATTTACGTTCGGTAGTATCTTGATATCCCAAAGCTTATCATCGTTCTCCAGTGGATGAAAACTGGATATGAAATGAGGTTGATCCACGAAGGTAGGAATTTGAGCTGCTTGCGCCAGCGGGATACTGAGAGCCAACGAGATCCCAAAGAGGCCTTTCAGGCGGCGAGAAGGCATGGTAAACCGCTACCAGGGGAAACCAGCCTGCGGGAAGCCAGGGGATGCTTCTTATCAGCGAATGTGACATTTAAAAAAATCACGCGAGGGGTCGGCGCGCAGCAGTGTCCTCGTCGTGGGCCTATTCAGATAGCCGGGGCGGTCCTGGTCTGTCACCAGCACCTGCGCAGTATTGACGGCCTAGACATCGGGTGCTCTGTGTGTGGTCAAGCTCAACCTTGAAACTCGAAGTGTCACGTGCGGTTTGATCTAAATTGGTAATATTCCGCCAAAGCTGTAATTATGTAATATCCTATACAATATGCGACTCGAAGCTCTCAGGCTCCTCGATTTTCGTAGGCCCTAAGATGGAAAAATCTACCGCCAGTGGGTCCTGTACCGCTTGGCATCGGTAGACGAGGCAAGAATACCGCTGTAGCCCTTCTTCCTGATCCAATCTTCTAGTCGGTCTGTTTTGGGATGGGTCTTGTACAGCCATTCCATGTCCCGTCCCACCAAATCATCTCTCCAGGACGCAAACATACCAGCCAATTTCTCTCTGTTAGCCGCAGTCAATTTGGGGTGATGGTCCAAGTATTCTTCAACGGAGATGCGCTTTCGGACAGCAGGAAGACCCGTGGCGCGTTGGAAAATGCCGGTAAGTTCGTCGATCGTCATGTTCTCCCCTGCCACCCACAGTTCTTCACCGGAGGTTTTATCGCGGTTATCCAGGCAGTACCGAGCCCACCAAGCGATATCCTCGAGACTGATTGCTGGAATGTGACCATCTTCGCAGGGCAATGCGAACACAATGTTACCGTCCTCGTCTTTTTCTGGGAGGGGTCCCATGAGAGCCTGGAGGGTAATCAGGTTAGACGGGGCCCATCCGGTACAGAAGAACTGAGCTTACACCAGCGAGGTTATCATAGTATGATCCAGTGTTGATGATGGTCCACGACAAACCCTCTCCTGAGGGGTCGTGGGGCTGAGCTCGGATCCAGTCATTGACGATTCCCTTTGAATCGTAGTTGACGGCACGGTATTGTTTATCGTACTTGCCGTACTAATGCTCCGAGTTTAGTAAAGTAAAGCCTAAAGAGAACATGCCCAACCACTTCAGCGTACCTTGCTGTAATATTCAAGACTGCTCCAGATGAAGTGGCGCATTTGCGGAACTCGGTGAGAGGATTCGAAAGTCTTGATGGCGGCGTAGATTTCCGCCTGCTCTCCGACACTGTTCGTGTCCACGTTCATGAAGACTGCGTAGCAACCTTCGAGGGCAGTAGCGATACACTCCTGGTCGGTAACGTCGCCTGAGATTTTTCGGTCACAATGCGCTCTCCAAACCAGAGATGAAAGACCATACCTTGAATGACCTCACCCCCTAGGGAAGCGATCATCTGCGCTTTTTCGCTCTTCGCGTCCCGGGTGAGGGCTCTCACCGCGTACGGTGCTGGGTCTCCATTCTCCAACGGCGCCAACACGTTCTTGATGAACGGCATCCCCTGGAGACCAGTGGCACCGATGACGAGGATAAGTTTTTTCTCCGAATCCGACATGTTTTTTTGAAGAGCTAGAGAGGGTAAAGGCAATGCTGGAGTCTGAAGGGAGATCGCTTCCGCATTTTTATAAGCAGAGCTCAAATACATGCATTCCCTTTAGGGCTAGGCGGGTGACCACTGCCACTCAAAAAGTCTGACAAGTATATATTGAAGTTTGCCCCTGCCCGAGACAAGCGCCACTCTGCGATAAGCGGATCACTTGATGAATGATGCGGTGCGGCTTATGTGAACCAGTTCACTGTATACCGCTGTGGCTACGTGTCGTTGAGGCATGAGTATCCAACTACTGATTGATTTCGTGAGACGGCCCACAGACCGCGAGAGAATTTCCTTGGAAAGAAAATGAATGGTATGAAAGGTTTTGGTCGTAGAAAACAAGCCCCACTTGTCTATCTAGATAATCTATCCTCCTTTTTTCTTAAAGTTTGTTACTCCACCTGGGTCTACGTGCTACCATTCCACAATGGGCATCCTTAGGTATCTTCTAGCTGTCGTTTATCCGATGCATTTCCATCACCATCATCGGGAGTCGCTCGCTTTCAATTACATTAGTCATTACTAACGCTAATCATGGGCAATCCCATTGGATTTTGGATTTTGGACCGAACCCCCATACATGCGATACATACGAGCTCCCGCCTACATGCAACAGGGACATAAGAGGTACGATCATTCAGACTTGTTTATGGTATATTCGCGGAGGATGAGTGCCAAGGCTTGGAACAGACGAGTACAAAGATTACCTAGGTGCTTCGGGAGATCGCCCGTGAGTCCATACATATTGAATCCAATTTCTTTCGAGGATCAATAACTTCCCTGCATTACACACTAAATTCGTCCTCTCTTCCATCGGTTCAACTCCGTGCAAGATTTTGGACGTATCTTCAGTCTACTTACTCTCGTCCTCACAAACACAAACCATTATTCTGGGTGGTTTGGTTCACAGTGATCGAACCCGAGTCCGAAGAAGATCCTTCAACCAACTATAGACTGACGCAAAGCTCTCCCATTTCGTATACCACTCTATCATGGTTGCAACCCGCTGTAACACTTCTTTCCCGCTCAGCCTGCCGCTCATCCCATTGATTTCGATACAGTGACTTGTATGTATTGATCACACATAAAGACTGCATACTCGAGGAGCAAATGGGCTTGTCTGTCGCCGCCGGTCAGCACGTACCGAGCCCAATACTTTGATGAATAAGCAGAGGTCGGAAGTTCCAGCCCCTCCTGGACCTATCGTGCTGCTTCTTCGTGTTCTGTCAAAGTCAGTTGTCAAATGCACCTTCCATCTTTCATCAAACTTCGGAAAATTCATTGAACACCGTCCGACAAATCGGAACTTCTTTTCTGTTCTGTCTTTCTGTACTTCTTGAAAAAAAGAAGCAGACTTCGAGCGCGAAAACGCCGTCGGGATCAGCAAAACAGTACTACGATGGTATTGACCCTCGGGGGCGTTCTACTTGGAGATTGTCAAAACCTCTGCTCGGCGGAATGCGAAATTGGTTGACACGTACACCGGGCCAAGACTGATACATACAGTTCGCATACATACGCAAATGTATACATATGTTGAAAAAGTGAGGTTGATTATCGGCCCATTGTAGCGAGGCTATCAGTAGAGTGCTGATCCCGAAAGAAGGTTTTGGTCAAGCCAACCAGTCAGCCATATGCACAATCAAGTGCCACCCAGAAAGGATCTGCGAAATGTTCCCCACCAACTTACACGATTAAAGTGTCAAATTCCAAAGTTGAGCTTGATTAGCCTTGTCTAGCCTAACTACTGTACACGTGTACTTCGGAATGCGTTGTTTGCGTTGTCGGCGGGTTTGGTGTATATTGAGTAAAAGTCACTTCCCGTCGAGAGAGTGGTTGCAGCCCGTCCGGAGATTACATCGGAAGCGAATTGAAATTGAGAGCATGCTATCTGCATCGAAAGCTGAAGGTGACGGTTGACAACTTTTCTTTTGAACACCAATGGTTTCCTTCAAACACCGCTCGAACTAATCGGCCGTGAAACCACGGGACACCTTATGCGTAAATTCGTTGAACAGTTCGAACTCCCGCCCCTCCCACCACCTCCCATAGCACGGGATTGAGCAGCGGCCATGCCCGCGGGTGTTAAACGAACATAGCCTGTTACAGAGGAACGAAATCGTTAATATTAAAACTCGGTCGTAAGGCGTACCTCGGGACTGTCATGAACAGATGCGTCAGCTTTCACAGCCTGGCCGATGCTTTAGCCTCGTCGATAGGTCAGCTTCGCCCGACACCCGACACACGTTACTTTTGATCGGAGCGAGTAGATAATATACTTGTCAGGACATATATTGAAACCCTAGTGTGTTGTCTAAATCCAAGAGGGAAAGTCAAGCTCACCGTCGATCTTCATGCGTTAACCATAGGGAGACGTTCACTAGAAAAGAAGAACGAATCGAGGAACTTGATGGAAGCAAAGAACTTTACATGGGTCCACGGTTCGAACGCTGTTTTCTTCACCACAAGCGGCTCACATATAGAGTATCCGAATGGAGGTCACGAGGCAAGGTTAAGCAAGGAAGTTCATGAGCTCGCCATCGATCTTCGCGACGACGCCATTTTGAATAGCTAAAGAGAAACGTTGCCTGGAAGGAAAGAAAGAAAGAAGGTTCATTCGCGGCGGGCATGGATCCACGAGCCGAACGCTATTTTGTGGTATGAGGCGAAGTGACCTAATACTCGCTTTGCCCCAAGCGAATCGCAATCTGGGAATAGAATCGGTAAGAATCGGGAGGCAACGATACGGAAAATAGAATACCCAGAGTTGAGCGAAAACTCAAACTTAAATGAAAAGTCTTGACAGGAGTCTTGATCCAACGTTCTAAACCATATTGTGAAGCGATAGTACTTAGAAGCTATCGGACCCGCTCGAGTGGGAAGAATATTGCAATGAATGGCGAGTGTATAACCCCAGGCTCATATCTGGCCATTGTAGCTCCATTCACAACAAATTGTTGACAGGGTTCGGAGGAGAAGGGAAATATTCTATGGAGCCATTACAAATTCGAGGATAAGCGACTCTATTTTCAAATGAAGGCGAAACTATTATCAGGCTCACCGTCGGCGTTATGAATGCCTTATAGACTGAGTAAACCAGATGAGAGGTGTAGATAGATAGCTGGTAGTCTCCGCCAGCGGTACATCGTTAACCAGAGTCGAATTCTAGATTCGTTCAGTAATAGTCGCGGTCAGTACTTACATAGACTGTAAAAGAAATGGAAAGGAAAACGCCCCTATAGAACACCATTTCTATACCTAACAAGGATGTCACGACCGAGTCTTGGCTCCCAGGATGGCCTGAGTTTCAAAAATTCTGTTGCTTGGCTTCGCGTAAGCAGGGCGGCGAGCGCGGGTCTTTCAGAGACGGTCGACACTACAAATTGTCATCAACACAAGCTGCAGGCCGACGGTGTTAACCAAAATTTCACGCTGGTGTGGATAGTAGAGGATAACACCCAGTCTCGTGTCGGAATCCCTCGAAAAATTAGGTTTAAATCGACCAAACCATGCCATCCCAAACCTTCATAGGCACCTCCTCAGAACCCGCCGTCTTCCATTGCCAACTTCCTGCAGGAAACGACGACATGTGGACCTGAACAAACTCGAACATTAGGAAAAAATGTAGCTGGAAGTGCTCCGAGAGCGGGTGCGCATGCTAGCAATCCCGATGGCAACTCTTTCTCGTTACCCAGCTGCCGAGTTTCGTCAGTCAGAAAGCTGATCGTTGCCGACGTCGCAGACTTTGACCCAAAACCTGGCGGACAGGTGAGTCATAAACCTACTATTGGCCCCGTGGTTTGAAAGCACCGATATTGACTAGATCCAAATACGAGGTCGTGTAGCAGCTTTTGTAGCGCACAGAACTCCTGTATTGATAACCAAAAGAGATGCGAGATTCCGCTACCTTTAGGTAAAGGTCGTCGTGGATCGTCGTGACAAATCTTGCGGAATTTTACTAAGCAGCTTGTTCTGCGGTTCTCCCTGTCCCGCCGACTTCGGCATACCCAAGCATGGCTTCGCGATTGATCGATGATCGCCGACACAGCAAGTGGAACTCAAAATTATCAGCCGAAGTTGGCTCTGCCGCTTGCCGACGGATAAGATGGAGTCAAGATAAGATCAAATCGATATTCGATAAGATAACAACAAGCCTTGCGAGTTCACTGTTAACTACCACCATCATGGCTTATCAAACTCCCTGGACGCAACGCCACAGTGCTGGATCTTTACCATCTGACAGACTGAAACCGTCTAGACCTAATTCCGCCCAATCCCAACCTAACAATAGCTCGAAAGGCAAAGGTGGGAAAGACCAAGCTCAAAATGAACCCTCGAAAAGCAGACAGGTTCGCCAACTGGAAGGGCTCTTGTCTGCTTTAAGGCAGTCGCTTTCTTCTCCGAAGAAAGATCAAAAGGGAGGATGTTTCTGCCAAGGTGAGCCAGGCGTTGTCTATACATATATGTAAATAATGATCATCTACAGCGCGAAAGCACCCACTCTCCCCGTACACACCCATCTGCCGTACCTGCGCTCTTCCCCTCTGCAACCTCAACCAACCCTCCTTTTCATGCCCGCACTGTTCATCCTCTCTGACGCCTACACCCGCACTGCACGAATCTCTCGTTTCTCGAATAGAGAGAGAGCTAAGTGACATTATTGGTAAAGAAGTAGCGGAGAGAGAGCGTGCGATAGAAGAAGCTCGGAGGATTGCTGGGGCCTTTCCCTCCCTTAGTGGTGGAAATACATCATCTCTCGGGCCTGGAACTGCCGTCGCAGTCTCCCAGACACATAAAGTCATTTCCTTGGGTGGAACGAAGGGATCCGGAGGAAAGACCAAAGGGAAGAACAAAGTCACGATTTCGTCGTACACGACTACACCTGCGACTTCCAGATCTGTTTCTAGGGCTGAAACGGATGACGAGGAAGAGGCTGCGGGCGTTATTCGGGTGCCTCCTCCTCCTACCGAGATCAGGTTTGTCGAAGGAGGGATTGATCCCGAAAGGCCTTGGGCTAATCTTCGTGTCGCTGATGGAGAGAGGGGAGTGTATATCCCGATCGACACAAAAGCAGAGGAGCAGAGAGAGGTAGGAGGGGGTCCCGGGAGTCGGAAAAACAATAGACGAAGGAACACTAAGGGAAAGGAAAAGGAGAATCAGGATGGGGAGAAGAATACTTAAGCTGTCTGATACCCTTTTTCGGTGTTTGATCTAGATCCATCGCTCAGGAATGAGACGAGGCCACAAAAATCAGTGCATTGTCATGTGCTTGAGAGCTGGCCAGACCTGATTCTCCGGTTGGGCTGTCAGTAGGGCGCTCAATTCCACTACTATTCTTGCTTGATACAGGCTCCACTTTCCGGGTACTACCCTGTTACACGAAGAGACTCTCTGGGTTGCTTCCATCCGGTCTTTTCCTTGAGAGCGTTGTATTAACGAACCCTCGGAGCCAACACGCTACGTCCCTACTTGGGCGATCGAAAAACTGGTATGTTCAATTCTAATAGTGAATCCGCATGAGCTGGAGAAAGAGAAATATAAAGCTGATTCTCCGTGTGATTGTCGGCGACCTCCTGGCAGCGGCGATGGCAGAAATTGAGAATGGGCGGGGCAGGTCTCGAATTCTCAACTAACCCAAGATGATTGTAGATTAGATAAGATATGATTATCTTCGACGGACGAACTTTAGTCAGAATCCCGTGTGGGATTTCACATCCCGTGTAGACATGTGAAATCCCACTTGGTTTTTTTGACAATTTCCAACCACCTACGGGAGGAAGTCCCTAACCTAACCTAACCAACCATTCGAGACAGTGCTTATGTGAATCATATTACGATGCTGACCAAAGTTCGTACGGGCAGTGCTTTCCTCTTCGACCATCATCAAACCTTTACTCAGTTTACGTCGAGATCAACTTATGCCATTCCTGCCCAGTATCTCGAGCACAATGGAAAAGCTCTGTATTGATCAGCTCGTTGGCTGAACGGTGAGAGACCACACCACACTCGTTACATATAGCACCTCCTATAGCATCCAACAGGGTAAAATTATTCATCTGATATCGGGTTCCATATTCTCTATATCTTTATCTTCATATCCGTCTCTCCCCTCTCAGCTACCGGAACTTTCTTTTCCTGAATAGACGGAGCGAACATTTGGCCACGTCAAGGCGGCTGCCCTCAGATTGTTGCTCTGACACGGAGCAAAGGACTGTCAGATATCAGATCGAGCTGTCGAAGAGTCAAACGTCACAATTGTTATACTCTGATTCTACGCTCAAAAAGACCTGACACATCACATAGGAGACGGAGGTTACATAAAGAAGCCTTGCATCGGTATCGTTCAAGGCTCCACGTTCCTCCATCATCGTCTTCAAGTCCGAACTCCCTGGATATCCTACGGATACCTGCCAAACAGCCTCACGGGTCAAGACGTCAAAGGCCAGAATAATGGACCCCAAGGACTTACTCGGGCCAGCACGTACTTTTCGTTAACTAGTTCGATTGTGAAAAGTGGTACTTTCATCCAGTCTCCTTGCATGCATAATGATCTTTATTTTGAGGTCTTCCTCCGACCACTGGATCTTCTCAACCAGCTCAGTTGCCATATATCTGTCTATAAAGACCTTGGCATACCTCAATCAAACCGACCACTAGTGTGTAATCTTTCTCCGAGCCAGAATCATAACTACTTGGTTCGGAAGTAAGGCCTCCGGAGGTCGGAAGTTTCTGCTTTCCTTGCGCTGCGATTCCGGAGGTTGTCATGCTCCTTTGGAGGAGAAGCGAGGCTGATCTTCCAGTGAGTCTTTTCTTTAGGTCCTTCAGGTATTGATTCGAGAGCGAAAATACCTCTTTAACTCGAACTTTGTTCTATACATGGCTCCGTGAGTCTCCGGTGCAGTACAGGAATTGACATACTAAGGCCTCAGTGCGAACTCAGCTGGATGGCTGATGAATGTGGGCTTGACAGACGATGGTTTGCTGTCTGATGATACATATGGATCATGACTGGTCTTTCGCCGAATCGCTTCTTCCAAGTTTCTTTCCCTTTTCTGTTCTTCTTCACGCCTTCAGTTCCTCGTTGACAATTCTCATCTAGAATACAACGTCTTCCTGCACTGCATTTGATTTTTGACAAATACTATGGAGCCTTCGAGTAACGTTGAATGAGGAGAGCGACATACGAATTACGTTGGGAAGTTTCAAGAGGTTCATGGCGAGGTAAGGATTCTAGATCTAGATCCTTGTGGGGTAGCTCGGCGAAAAAAGGGGATGAATTTGAAGTACTACTCTAGGTATCTGTTAATCTGGCAGTTCAACAGATGCCTAGAGCGATCCCACAGGAGCTGCCCAAATCAGCCCACTTGGACACGCAACCGGCCATGTCAAAAATGGGGAACTTGCCGCGCGACTTCAAGTTTACGCACTTACAGACAGATGAGCTTGGCAATGTTTCCGTGTACACCTCGTTCCGACTCACATACCTATCTGGATTGAACAAATTTGGGCCTCTCGATGGTAAAGTTGAACTTTAACGGCGGGATTATGAAACAGGTGATATTCCCAGAGGCGAAGGTGCTTGAACTGGCACTGGGAGAATCTCTGGAAACCGGCGTTCAGATCGTGGACCACTTCCCCACCTCCGAGTGGTCTTTCGGCACCTTGTCTCCTCCGGAATGGTTAAGCGAAGGTGGACGACGTATTCGACGTTGCGGTTGAAGTAGATTCGGTAACTTCAAAGAAAAAAGTTTTTTTCTTCTCTCATTGGTCAATCGTAGTAATCGGAACTTAGCCACCAATACCGTAATCCTATTATAGGCAGTTGGTTTTCATCGGTCTGTTGGGACCGCTTCGGCATGTGCCGAGTTCTGCCGTAGAGATGGTCTCGGAACACCCGATGGTCTTAGAGCGCTTCCTCAGGATGCGCTAGACAACCGATCTACTGGGCCCAAAATGATTATTGTAAACGATCTCTTCGGACCTCGCGAGGTACGGGCCCGAGAAGCATGAACGAATACTCATGCATTGGCATGATTAGTCGGAAATCCTTTGTGTTTCAGTTGACAATCTACTACTCCGACTACTCCGCTGAGCCCTGTAAAATGACTGATTCTCATACGATATGGAAGATACTGTACACAGGTTAATGCTATTAGTATCGCATGTAGCAGCTGATTACAACTTTGTAGCACGAACTGATCGAAATAAAAATTCATCAGAGTTTTTGTTTACGACCAGATAGAAAGACTCCACTTCTGAATTCCAAGGTGCAGTGGGTGCGGTCAAGTGGGGCTTTCTATTGGGTTTGTAAGCATCCGTAAGGGACAATCATGAAGTGTTCTTGTTTTGGAATCGTGCTATCGTGCTACAAATTCGTAATTGGCCGAAAGTCATCCTTGTGACCCAAATGCATGCGTGCTTGGAGCCCATGATCTTGGTACTTTTGAGCATGCAAATGGTGTTTTTCTCAATCTATCTCAGCTATCTTAAATACTGAGAATCCAGGTAGAGTGCGACTGAATACGTATACATACGTCCAGCTTACTTTTGGACATTTGACAATGTTTCCTGAATTTCGGGAGCCAGGAAGAATGCTTGAACTATGAATATGTATGTACAGAAGATAGCACGATGTGTCATTTGCATCAACAATCGAATAACGTCGCCAGGGAACATCACACGACGTGGAGTTATCGATCTAAACGGAGAACAGTGATGAGCATGGCATGGCTGTCGAATATGGAGCTTACACTTAGCTTGCTCAATCCTTCGTATTCCGAATATTCGTGTCTCAACGCGTCCGCGTCGCAATCATCTGAGGTGTACTTTACTGGGAACGTGTAAACGGACATTGAAGGGTTATCGACAATCAGGGACCCGTGATCATTCGAGCTGCTTTTAGGTTGCCATTGACCTTCGCATCTTGCCGGGAATTGTGTTACTCCAATCAACAATGAGAACGCTCATTTAACTCGTCTCCTTTGACGTGTCAACATAGTAAACGGACAAATGGAGCAGTACATACTCATTTGATAGCCAGATTGGTCAGGCTTTCCCTAGGCCTTTTCAGTCGAACAAATTGGTCTGTGGGGTGTTACTTACCGCTTGCTCGTCGTTCGACATTGATGTCATGGTCGAATACCGCTGAAAGCACTAGACTTTTGATACCGCTTACTTCAACCGCTTCCTGTGATCTCGACTGAATAAGAATAACGGAGAAACCGCTGTTAGCACAGGAACATTAGCTTGATATGTCACGATATGATCCTGCTAAGGTGCGCGAGATGCCTAGCCTCTCTGTTTGTTATGTCCTAAATACCGCCTTTTACGCCTTTGTTTCCCAGTAAACATTCAATCGCTTATGCGTACCGGCATGAGAACCGATATGATAGGACGTCGGTATGTTAGTACGTCGATGATGCTACTAGAGAAGGCACTTATTGGGTTCTCCATAAGCTTTGATAGGCAATATAAATACCTGTAGGTTCCAGCCGAACGCTGCACCTAACCCACCATCCCAACCTCTCCGCTCTCCGACAGCCTACTGCTACCATGGACCTCCCGGTGGAAATCGTGGAAGAGATATTAACCAGATGTGCCAAAGATACCCTCACTCATACCGCTCGAGTCAATGCTGCATTCTGTGTTCTTTCGGAGAGGCTATTATATGCGGACCTACGCCTGCACACTGCTGGGGATACATGTATGATGAATCTTCGGACCTGTCTGCGGACGTTATCGGAGGACCCCACCAAAGCAGCCCACGTCAAAACCTTTGATATCTGTACGTTTGGGACACTCGAGGAAGGGGACGTCGATTGCCTCCTCGCTGTCCTTTTGAAGATGGGGAATCTTAAACATCTGTCTTTGGATATCGAGTGCTTCCATGCGAGTATTTTGGCTCGGAGTATCGCGAAAGCCCTCAAGTAAGAGAATTTTTGACGAACGAGAGAGACGAAACGTTGTTTCTGACCACGCCATTTTGCAGGAAGGCAAAATTTTCGTTAAACTCCCTGCGAATACCGAGCTCTATTAAATGTGACATGTGGATCACTTCTCAGCAGGAACTTAAAACGGTCGTGATATTCTACGACAACGATATATGGGAACTCGATACTGCTAATTTGAGTCTCTTACGAGCTCGGTCCGCAACGTCAAAATCCCCAGGAAAAGATTTTTTTCTCGTCAAAAGCCGACGCGGATGGCCGAGCGATCTTATCGCTCTTCCGAGTCTCACAGATTCAGCTCATGATTGGAATGTGAAGGACATGACGCGCTTCTTTGCATATTCGCAATTCATCTCCGTCTTCTACCTTTTCATGAACGGTCTTTCCGATCACCAGAGGCATTTGGATATATGCAATCAAGTATCAACTTCATTCTCCGAAATTCAGACTGTAGTTGTTATAGTGGAGGACGGGGAACTCGATCAGGTGCGTGTCTCTAAGAAATATGCATGCATGTTTCTTAACATACATGGATTCTGCAGATAATGGAGGGCATAACCGGCATTATCTCTCTATTTTCGAAACTCACTTACCTTCGTCTACGCTGGTGGGAGGGTCTACGTCACAAGACATGTGCCAGCACGGTTCAAGAGCACATTCAGGCGGAAAAATGGATCTCGCAGAGCAAAACGTTGCAGTCCGTGATCTTCCCGGATATGACTATCGTCTACCGATGTGGGTAGACTCGATGGATGAACCATTGTGTCGCTAACGTTCCCGCGGTAGAGTATTTACAATATCCCTTCCTTCTTCCCTCAAGTATTTTTAATAAATAAATAGTCAAATAGTCACCAATAATCTATAATTCTTCCTGTAGATACTCGGAGAGTACTAACGCTTCCCTCGAGGCCCGATGCCGTGCAAACTCATCCCGTGCAAACTCATTCTTCCGAGAATGTCTGTACGTTGCCTAGTCCTTCAACAACTACCGGCATGATCATATATATTAATTTTGCGGGTGCTTTTGGTGCGGAGATGAACATGGGAAGACTCACTTACCCGCTGCAGCTAGATAGTGAATTTCAGGCCACCTTTGAAGCTCAGCTATTAAACTGGAAATTATTTGCGAATCTTGATGAATCCAGCTGAAACACGAACGTGGCTACAAGATACCGAACATCAGATATCTGATCTGATTCGGGACTCGGACCTTTGCTAGTACAATTTATGTCCTATCCAGAGCTTTTAGACTCGGAGCGCCTCATGTACAAGCATGATTCGTCTCCAATCTTGCCTCAAGGGCCTGGCGGCATGGGCCGCGTGATATTCCTCGCTTCACTGCTACGTTGTACTAGTCGTCCCACTTTAGTAAGAGGATTTTGGAACGAAATATAAGGAACATTAGTGCGAACATTACATGGTGCTCCGAACCTCTGTTTCTTAGATCTCAATGGCAAAAAAAGCGATAAATAGATCAATTTCTTCAGCTTTAGCGGACTTCTCTTCTATCTGCGCTGTACCACAATGCATTTCTCGCCTTTCGGCCGAGATTATTCTATATGTCCTTGAGCCAGGTTACGCAAAATGGGATGCCAAAAACACTGGCGAGAGTGGGCCGCTGCGAGAAGATTCGAGCGCGGCAATAGGAAGGCATGATTTGAGCGAGTTACGGTTGGAGTCAGGCGGAACTATTTGTGAGCTTATTGCCACAGTACCATACATTGAAGGACTGCAAAAGGATGCGAGGGAAGAGACGGCGGCCGAGAAGAAGCTTAAAGGCAAGCGGCCCGCTAAACATGATATCTCGAATATGATCTTTCCGAGTATTGTCCGAGTCTAAGTCACTGTCGAAAAGATATTTCTGTGTATGTCTCTTCTGCAGTATTACTAGTAAAGGCGTTGTTTATCACCACAAAAGACCTAGAGGCTCCTGAATGAAGAGGTGGTAGACGAGCTCAGAGACTTCGATAAGCTAGCACATTGGAAATCGGGGAATGGAGATTGAAGTTCAAGGTTTCCAGCTTCTTTCAGAGAAACCAAGTCGTCATTGAAAGACAAAAAGAGAGACAAATCTAAGAAATAACACGCCAAAGGGAACCTAGGCCGAAGTCCATACGGTAACGGTCTCGGAGAACCCGTTCTGATTATCTTCATCACGGGCTACACCTTTTTGGTCAAGCGAGATCAGATATTCTACGCCGACAGTAGAGACAGAGTACAACTGAACGAGGGAGCTGCTATCAATGTCAATAATCTGACTTTGGCATACCCCATTGTTATCACTGCAAGTCTCATTGTAGTTGTTGAAAAAGCTGTAAAAGTTTGCGCCTAAAGGAACTCGGTCAGTTTTGCACTTTAGGGGAAGAAATAAGCGCGACAGACCGAAAACAACTATTCCTTGAGAGTTCTCGACACTCAGTGCCCAGGAAGACGCGAGACCCTCAGGGAATCCTGGATCGGAGTATGTCGAGTTGAGTACAAAGGGATAGGGAGCCGGGGGTATAGGTTGACTGAGAGATAAGGTGAGGCGAAAAGAAAAGAGAGTCAAATCTGGGGAACCCACTGATATGGCTAAATAAGGTATCACAAGAATTTCCTGAGCACGTCCCTAAATATAACGTATCGTTTGGCTCACCGATTCTGTTTGGACTAGGCCGAGGTAATGGTCTTTTGCATTGACCAGGCGGTATTGGTAGATGATATGGTGCTCGGCTTAAAAGGACATTCCAAAACCAGATCATATAAAACACGACTGCACGTACTGGCTATGCACATCGATTGTGTCAGCGGTCGAGAGAACGAATAGAGTCAGTAATCACGTACACGTCCCAATCATCCATACTGGTCCCTGCGATTCCGATAGAATACCCCTGCCGGCGTATATCTCGAGCTGGGAGGCTCCGTCATCATCTAAAACATGATCTAGGAAAGTTAATTGAGAACAGAGCCCGGACAAATAATCTTGGAAATCGTCATCCACCTGCGACCCAGATCCAACTTTTTTGTTTGCAAGGTTGGATGATTAGAGGATGAAAGAAGGAAGAACCAACGACTCGCTTACGTGGACTACACAGACCAATACAAGTGGATTAGCGAAGAAACTGAGATACAAGAAGGCTACTTACCTCCAGGTACACCGTTGCCTGTTCCGTGATATGCAGAGATAAGAAAACTGAAGTACAAGCCGCAGTGTTGTTTGTCCCCGCCGGGCATTGCTCAAGTTGCATGTTCGTCCCGGCAACTTGAAAAAATCAGCATTTCAAGCAAAGCATATGACATAAAGAAGTCATGAAGAAGATTACCTCCGCCCATTCTGAATATATCCTATTAGTCGAAAATCAGAACGGTCAGAAAAACATACTCACCGGAAATGAGTATCCCACATCCCGGCACTTGCAGGAGCGTCCTCTGGATCCCTAACGTTCCACTCAACCAGGATGGCACCAGGAGCTTAGATGCAGCGGAACATATTTGAAAGTTGAAAACGGAAACGTGGAAAGAAGAACACACTGACTTGGACCTTGTGTCGAAAACACGACATCTGTTATTTCCACAACACCGACAGAGCCCACAGAGCCGACGGCAACAGCGACTTGGGGGTTACTTTGGTCGGAAAAAAAATCTCCCCTCGCTGAGATCGTGGACCAAGCTTCGCCAGTTAGACGAGTACCAGCAGGTATATCGAGACGGCCAGTAATGATATACACTCCGGCATCAAGGAATATGATCTTTTGATTTGCAAACTGGAAAGGGACATCATTGGAGATGAAATCTATATTGGGGATCGATTTAAAGACTAACCTCTGAAAGCATCGCCTGAAGGACTGCCGTATCGTCCGTCTGGGATGTGCGATGTGATAAGTTGAGGTTATCGACATACACAAAATTTAAGGCTCAAATCATACCTGTCCATCTCCCTTTGCGCCATAGTCCTTGGCACTGACGATCTGGTCCAAGGAATAGTCTTCGTACTGAGGACGGCCTTTACTAACAATTCGGCCGTTGGTATCGAGAAGAGACGATGCGATATCCGGAATCGCAACGTTATCCTGGGTGTACTGAAATTCGGAACTGGAACCCTGATAAACGTTTCCCTGTGCCCAAGCGGCAATGTTCATCACGCCCTTCGTACCAAGAAGGATCGGTTCTGCCTGGTTGGAGGCAGTGACGGCCACAGGGACGTTATTGAGATGTGCGTTTACGAGTACGAGTGACCCAGAAAGATGGTCATTATTGGTACTGGAAGAACGAACAAAGATCGGGGTGTCATTGACCACTGCGTCTATGATCGCTTCAGCTCCAACACTCTATGAATCAGAGAATGAATCAATATGAGGGTATGTAGTTTGAGGTGTAACACCTACTTGAGTACTGGGGGTTGTTCCTCCCGTAAGAAGATCAAATCCAACCTAGGAGCAGATGAAGATAGTGAAACCAGTGGCATTAAAGCAGCAACCTACACTGCAGTTATTGATGGTGATCCCTTGGAACGTCCAGCCTGAATGCAACGTCAAGTCAGCTGTGGATGTAGAAGTCAGGCACCAGTCGATGTACCTACCCCATGCCCAGACTCCAAAGACGGCGCTTTGGCTGTTATTCATGGTAACATTCCGAACAGTGAATCTTTGAAGGAAATCGGCGAACGTTGACAGTCACAAGGAAATCGTTGCGTACTGCTGATTCCCCACCCACATTGCAAACTTTCCGCCGTAGAAGACGAGGTCTGACATAAGTCCTCCACTTTTAATTTCGTAGCATGTGAGTATATCGAACTTCAAACACGGAAGCGATTGATCCTGCCTGACCTTCCATTTTCCATCCAAATGCCTTGATGAGCTGTATCGGGAGCGTCGGACATGTAGAATACAATGTTTTGTAAACTGGTCCCCTGAGCCACTTGCCAGTGGATTCCGGTTCCCTGCGAGATCGGTGCGGGCACTCTGGGAAATAGTCGCACGCAGTAGACACGGAGAATCATGGAGCTTCACAAACCTGCGAACATCGATAACGAAGTTTTTGATTGAGCGATAACTGTAGACTAGTTAGTATTTGATGGTCATCGTATCGACTCTTGCTCACAAGTTGTTTTGGTTAGCGAACCTGCTCATTAATCAGCGGTACATTCGAGATATGCTACATTTGATCCACTCGTACCATTGTGCTCCGTTGCCCCCAGGAATGTACGGGTCCACGTCTGATTCAACATCAGATTACTGTGAGGGACGTTGCAAAACGTGAAAAGAATTGAACTGACCTATCACCGCCAAGTCGCTGAACGTTTCGTCTGCTAATAATGTCGGCGGGTTCCTGGCATCTCCGAGTAGTTGAGTCATATAGTAGGGAGTGATAGCATGCTTTACAAGAAACACTCTGATCGACTGTCAGCTGTATGAATTATACTCATAAATAATTGAATATACTGACCCAGGAGGAAAATACACAACCGCCGGTGTAAGTGTAGACGAGGGACAATTTCCTCCTCCACAACGATCGCCGTCAGATATAGCACGGCTGAATTCATGAAATGAAATGAGCTGGAAGAACTTGTGGCCAAAGATAGATACTTGCTTGATCGCATCGCTGTCATCGGTAACACCATCGCCTTTGGCCCCGTAGTCCATCACGTTTCGAAAGACTTGGTAGGATGTATTCGAGTTGAAAGGAGAGGATCCCTGGTGCTTTACCAACGCACGCCAGTAAAGCGCGCCATCTTGAGCTGTGCCGGGACCGAGAGAATCTGTCTGAAGAAGGCGGCTCGCCACATGCTCAGACGACATCGGGTTGTGATGGCCAGTTTTTTTTGAATGATTGCCAGTCTGAGATCGATCAAGGCTGGCGGCTGCGGTGAGCAAGAAAAGGAGCCCAAAGTTAATGCACAAGGCACTGAGAACCATGATGAGCAAGGAAGGGAAAGGCAAGCAGATCAGACGAAGCTCACAGTTCAGGACCAAGACTTTATATGGCTGTCTTATTTGCTTCGTGAACGCTGTCAATCGACGGCGGGTTAGTGAAGGGAGACCGCGGCCGCAGGTAAGTAGCCTGGAACCTAAACAAGGGCCTCGGATAAGACTTGACGAGATGAATTCACCTCGAACTTTCCACAGCAGGCCCAGGCACAGAGGCAAGCCAAGCCTTGTGCTCTGGCCTCAAAAACGGTATGGCGAAGCTGCCTGCATCAATTCTCATCGAAAGCGAGAAGTCCAAGGAAGAAATGTAAGCTCACTGTGCTACGAGATCGGGGTGCGCTGACTGCAAAAAGCAAAGGTGGAGGATGTGCACGTGAGGGGCGGCACAATCGGCAAAAGTCTGTGTACTTATATTTCAGATACATTCAAGTCATGTTTCCTAAAATCACATCGTTCGTCCTCTTGCGCTCACAATGAACATGCACGGCCACTTGATTTCGATTCCGAAAAGTGGAGATTTTCTGTAAAGTTGGCGCAAAATTATGTTACGCGTTTTGGTTTTTTGACGCCCGAGTGCCTGACATGGACCGCACGTGCTGAGCGCTGAGCATTCATTGCTCAAACCCTACCACCGCCCACCACCTTTGCTCATCCAGGACTACTGCTCACCCTCGATTCAATAGCGTATAGAGGCTCTCCCTCTTACATCTGCATTTGCTCTCGCAAGCTCTTAACCATTAGGCTCGTTCCTCGAGTTTTTAGGCCAGCGTAGGCCTTATGGTGTTTGATGATCCGTGGACGATAACCAGGGATTTTTGGTACCAGAGATGACATCAGGTCGCGGGGAAAATGAGCCTGCTCTAGCTCCGGAAACGTTCGGTGGGTGCAGCTGGTATTTTTTTGACGTTGAATTACAGGAATTCTGATCAAAATTTATGTAAAAAAACAAATTTGCAGCTCGCGAATGGGTACATTCGGAACGCCTTGCAATACCTCTAAATAGCCGGAATACGCTCGACTGTCCGTTTAGCTGAAGATTGCCACCGTTGTTGGTGGCCTCAGGTCAACTTTTTCATATGGAGCAAATGACCGCAGACATGAGGTAGTTGCTCCGACTCCGTTTCAGAGGTAAAAACGACTGGCCTGACTCCCTTTTCTTTGTTATTCCCTCCGATCTCCTCTCTCCCCCTGTCCCTCCCTCTCTCTCTACAATATCTCTTCCCTCCCGCCTCCCTCGTTCCACTTTCCACAGGTGCCACGCGCTAGCCGCTCGCAACAGCCAACACACCCTTTTCACCGGTCCATGGAACGAGATATTCGTCACTTGCTCCTGAGTCACTTGTGCTGGATTCAGGGACGATTTACGGACGTGGCGGTTGGGGGACGGGTTGGATGATATACCGAGTTTTTGAATGACTGTGCGAGGAAGGGAATGGCATAGATTGGATCGAGAGAAAGTGGTTGGTGTGCCGGGTTGTTCTGAACCCGTAAGTTCTTCCGTCTCCTTTTCTTTTCCAAGGCGACAGCGTACTGATCATAGTCAATTTGCTTTTAGTGGATGGACATATCTACCAAGCCGAACAAGGCCAACGGTTACGTTATTGTCAACTACAAGCAGGATCTCCTCCATTTGGCCTTCTTAATGGTTCAATAGAGCCTCGGTAAAATTTTGACTTTTTGACAAACAATTTCTGGTCTTTTTGATATTCCCTCATTTCTTCTGGTGTAGGTATCTTGACTGCGCTGAAGAGAAAGAAATTTGTATTACTGTAACAAAAGCGGAGAAAAGAAATCAAGAGATAAAGAAAAGAAAAGATACAACATTATTGGAGGAAAACGACGTAGCTCACCTCGTTTGAGCAACCCTCGATATATTATAGTTAGCTTTAGCGTGTCAGCCTAGTCAACTATCAATGTAAAAGAATAGCGATTTGGTTATTGTGGTGGTCCTGAATGACCAGAACGCCCTGGAGGCATCCAATTTGCGTTCGCTGAACAACAGAGGATAGCTTTTTGTTGATTTTTTTCTGACATTATATAGAATCGGGAGAAGATAAGAAATTCGTGATGAGCATTGACTCGAAAAAACGGCCCTGGTCCCGCCCACTTTCTAGTTCGAGTCAAGTGTTCCATTTTACGTGCTTCAGCTTCGTCTGGTGGACCTTGCTTGAGGATACGTGGGGTTTAGAAGAGAACGTATGGCTCCTGTCGTGCCAAAAAGACTTGCAGCTTGACGACGAAGAATATGTGGACCCGGATTTTTCAAGGTATGATTTTGATATACCGAGGACCTCCCCAGTATAATTCATATCCTATCCTATCCTATCCGAGTAATCGTGTATGGCTCCTCTCCCAAAAGCCGCATGCATGATCTACAAGCTGGTTTGAATACGGAACCAAGGCGGAACGAGAAAGATTTGTTGTAATCGTTGGGGCTAGCCGGGAGCCCATATGCAAGCCTATTGGAAGGTATGATCGATCAATCACTGAAACGCAGGACTGCGAAAAAAATGAGGGAGTTTGAAGGTATTCAATATTTTCTCAATTGAACAACACTGGAATATCTCTACTTTTGTTCAGTGCAAGATGGCAGGGGTGGAATTGATGTGGATATCTGAGCTGGACAGCAAGACCCTGTAA
The DNA here is from genome assembly GCA_013368555.1 of Collybiopsis confluens. Classification (NCBI taxonomy): domain Eukaryota; kingdom Fungi; phylum Basidiomycota; class Agaricomycetes; order Agaricales; family Omphalotaceae; genus Collybiopsis; species Collybiopsis confluens. The sequence continues at coordinate 6,058 of JAACJN010000202.1, read as the reverse complement.
TTGCTGATCAGCGGCCTTTCGACAGTCAACGAAGCGGCTGTGAATTGTGGTCAACAGAAATAGGCCCATCATTTTTGGTAACCAATCAATATGGTTTTTGCTATCAGAATCTCTGGCATCAACAAGGGCCAAAGATGGTAACTGGAGTGTACTGTCTTTCAGTTACGGTGGGTAATTGAAGGATAAAAATAAAAATAAGACTTGGGATATAAAGAGAGCCCCGGCTGTTTCAGAACGCTCGATATTACCCCACTCCAAGTTTTCTCTCGGACATCCACAGAACTGTCAAATGCCAAACTTTCTTGAACCAGCTGAAAATTCTTCTCAAAAGTGGAAGAAAGACAAAAGTTGCCAGACTACTCCTGCCAGCAGTGGTCAGACAGGCCTGATAGCGTCAGCTGATTGCTCCCCTCATGTTTCTCACATCGACAACAAAGACTATGCCATTGGGACTATTGATGTTGCTCGGAAGTTGCCGATGGTTGGTTTGAACACTTTTTCTGCTACGCCACTCAACCAAGTCGGTCCAACTATAAATCAAGATAGGTAAATATATCGATAGATTATTTTTTGAAATTTGCCTAGTCTAAATTTGAGGACAACTTTTTAGGACGGTGCAGAATTTATTGCCAGCAGAAACTAATATACCTCCGGGGTGCATCTCATTTATTTTGGAGTTTAATTATAACACACATACTGATCAAATTAAATGGATCAATATAGTTCTTTTCAATATGCATCAAACTTCATTATTAACAGTCCGATTTTCTACCCACAGAATCAAGGCTCAGGCTTCACTGGTGAGCAGATTCAATACATATTCAATGTCAACGAGAGTTGATCTTTAAATATTGTGAATTCAAGAACTGCTCAAAGAACTTGCCAAAGAACTGCCTTACTCTAAAGAGGCATTTTTTGACACAGATATGGGCGTTCAAAATGGTCGCAGGTTCTGCACTCCTGGTACTAGAACCCAGATTTTAGGCACCATTGAAGCTTGGGCGGCAACACTTAACCCGTATAGTCCCTCAGGGTATTGGATTTCCGGTATGGCTGGTACAGGCAAAAGTACTATTGCAATGTCTGTATGTCAGAAAATGAAGGACCATAGGGTTCTTGCCGGATCATTTTTCTGCTCCAGGCAGTTATCAGAGTGTAACAATTATCACAGAATCATTCCAACTTTGTCATATCAGTTGGCAAAATTTTCTGGTTTGTTTGCTTCTGCACTCAGAGAAGCACTAGCCCCAGATTTGGATCTTTGCTTAAAAAAGCCGGCTGTGCAAGTAGAATATCTTTTAATTCGGCCTTGGGAAAAGGTTGCAGGAAAATTGAAATGCATTCCAATCGTTGTTATTGATGCACTGGATGAATGTGTTGACGTCTTTCATCTGCTAGAACCTCTTATGAGTGGTATCCAGAGCCAAAGGCTGAAAGGCCTGAAATTTCTATTCACAAGCCGCCCGGAACAGAAAATTTCAGCAATAATCCATGAAACAGCTCTTGCATTGAATCTTGGTCCAGTTGTCAGAGAGTTGATCTTGCACCAGATTGAAGAGGCTTTTGTAAAAGAAGACATCATGAGCTATCTACAGGATGAACTGCAAGACATAGTTTCATTTGAAGAAGATATAAACTCTCTGGCGAATCTATCTGGCAGGCTCTTTATTTATGCCGCAACAGTTGTAAAGTTAGTACAAACGGGTAATGCAGCACGTTCACGAAAACAAGAAAGATTGAAAAACATAGTCAGACAGGGTCAAAATCCAGAGAATTTACAGAGTCTTTACGCCAACATAATGACCAATGCAATTGATAATAATGGAGTTACCCCGAAAGAAATTGCAGATGACTGGAAATTAGTTCATATAATCATGTCACTTGCAAAACCATTATCCTGCAATGCTATTGCAAAACTAGTTCCAGAGGGCAAAGAAGAGCTTGTGGAGCACTTAGTAGAAAGGCTGCAAGCTGTGCTCTATATTGACAAGGACAGCAAAGCAGTGTTTACATTCCATGTGTCATTTGCAGATTTTATCACAAAAGATTCAAGTATAGCACTCAAACTCAAACTGCCAGTATATGATGCAAAGTTGCAGCATGATTTGCTCAGCATAGCATGTTTGCAGACCTTGTTTGACAAGCTCTACTTTAATATGTGCTCCTTTGCCTCGTCATTTGTGCTTGACACGGAAGTTGATAATTTCAGGAACATATTGGAGACAAAAATTACAGAAACTCTTGGATACTGCTGCAATTTTTGGACTTTCCACTATGCACAATGCAGCGTGGGTGAGCAAATGATTGCGCTCTTGAGGAAGGTTTTGAGAGAAAGGGGGATATTCTGGATTGAAGCAATGAGCTTACAGGATCGACTGCAAGAATGTGGCGCGTGTATCCAGTATATTATTAATGTAGGACAAATGATTGTTTGTATGTGGGATAGCTGACAATATTTTCACAGCAATTAACAGGCAATAAAAATTTTCAACAATGTAAGGAAGTGTTGAAGAGCTTGCAGGAGTTGCTTTTCTTGTTTGCAAGTGGAAAAGGAAAGGGAAGAACACCTCACTTGTACATCAGTGCAATGCCATTTTGGGATAATGTATGGGATTGTGAGCCAAAAATATGCAGAAAAGCCAGTGTACAGCAAATAGGGAGCACAGTATATAGTGAGGCCATGACTATCATCCAGGCCAATGCATCAGTAAAGACTGTTGCCTTTTCAACAGACGGAACCAAAATTGTTTCAGGATCTGTTGATAAAACAGTCAGAATGTGGGATGCAATGACAGGTGCACCACTAGGTTCATCTCTGCAGGGGCATGAAGACTGTGTTAAATCAGTTGCATTTTCACCTAATGGAAACAAAATTGTTTCCGGATCCGTTGATAAAACATTGAGAATCTGGGATGCCAACACTGCTGTACAGCTAGGACCATCCATAAAAGGTCATGACCACTCTGTTGAATCAGTTGCATTTTCGCCAGATGGGACTCAAATTGTGTCAGGGTCTCGGGATAAAACGGTGCGAATCTGGGATGCCATGACTGGTGCACAGTTGGGGCAATCTCTGAAGGGGCACGAAAATTGTGTTAAATGCGTGGCATTTTCACCAGATGGCACTAAAATTGTATCAGGTTCCTGGGATAAAACAGTAAGAATCTGGGATTCAACAACTGGTGCACAGGTGGGTCAGTCTCTACAGGGTCATAAAGATTGGGTCCAATCAGTGGCAGTTTCCCCAGATGGGACTAGAGTTGTATCAGGGTCCTGGGATAGAACAGTGAGAATTTGGGATCTTGCAACTGGTACACAGCTGGGCCAATCTCTGGTGGGCCATGAACATTGGGTTCAATCGGTTGCATTTTCACCAGATGGAACCAAAATTGTGTCCGGTTCTGTTGACAAAACAGTGGGAATCTGGGATGTCGCCACTGGTACTCAGCTGGGTCAATTATTAGAGGGACATAGCCATTCTGTTGAATCAGTTGCATTTTCACCAGATGGAACCAGGATTGTGTCAGGGTCTAGAGATAAAACCATCAGAATGTGGGATATTGTGACTGGAGCACAGTTGCAGCTCAAAAGTCAAGCTCTCGATGGTCATAAAAGTTGGGTGCACTCAGTTGCATTTTCACCAGATGGAACCAAAATTGTTTCAGGGTCTTGGGATAAAACCCTGAAAATGTGGGATACTGTGACTGGTGCATGTGTAGGCCAGTCTTTCAAGGATCATGAAGATTGGGTTCAATCAGTTGCATTTTCACTGGATGGAACCAAAATTGTTTCGGCATCTCTTGATCAAAAAATTAAAATTTGGGATGCTAAAACAGGTGCACAGCTGGGTCAGTCTTTGGAAGGTCATAAGAATTGGATACAATCAGTTGCGTTTTCACCAGATGGAAGCAAAATTGTATCAGGGTCTGTTGATAACACCGTGAGAATCTGGAATGTCATGACTGGTACACAGCTTGGTGATCCCCTACAGGGTCATGACCTTTCTGTTGATTCAGTGTCATTTTCACGAGATGGAACCAAAATTGTGTCAGGGTCATGGGATAAAACAGTCAGAATATGGGATGCCATGACTGGTGTCCAGATAGGTCAATCTTTACTAGGTCATGATGCTTGTATTCAATCAGTTGCATTTTCACCGGATGGAACCAGAATTGTATCTGGGTCTTGGGACAAAACTGTCAGAATTTGGGATGTCAAAACTGGTGTACAACTGGGTGAATCTCTAGAGGGTCATGAACATTCAGTTACATCAGTTGCATTTTCTCCAGATGGAACCAGAATTGTGTCAGGGTCTTGGGATAAAACAGTAAGAGTTTGGGATGCCACAACTGGTGCACAGCTGGGTCAATCTCTTGAGGGCCACAATAACTGGGTTTTAACAGTTGGATTTTCTGGAACCAGAATTGTATCAGGCTCTGCTGACAAAACAGTTAGAATCTGGGATGCTACACCTTGCCCTCAGCTGAGTCACTATCTGGAGGGTCAAGAAAATAGGTTTCCATCAGATGGAATCAGCAATGTAAATGATTCTATCAATGCCTGTTTGAATCACAATTTCAGTTGTGTCAAAGGTACTCAAGGCTCTTCTTCTTTGTTTAATATCAATCCACTCATTTATTTTTCTTCCATTTTCTAACACCAGGCCCTGAATATTGGACCATTGACTCTGATGGTTGGATCAAGCTTCCAAGCAATCCCGAGCCGGTGGTTTGGATCCCCCCACGTTATCGCCGCAACTTGTGGACACCCCGGACAACCTGTATTATTTCGCGCCACGGGTACACAAAATTATCTTTGGAAGATTGCGTCTATGGTCAAGAATGGGCAAAATGTATTGAAGGAGAGTAAATAACCTTCCGGATGCTGCATGCAGCTCCAGCTGTGGCTATTGTAACATTACCGTATTTATTTATACCAATCGTCTAGGTATGTCTTTTACATGCATAGTATACTTTTTGTCTTGTTACCAGGGTCCACAATTTTTGTTTGGATATATATGTATACCCTTGTTATTGTCAGTGTTGCCAATCAAGTTATAGGCCTTAGGCTTTAGGGCCCGGGCCTAGCCGTCTAGTGTAACAATAAATTTCAAAGTCTACAATGTAATTGCATTTTATGCAGTTACAGAACTTTGTTTTCTGCACGAAATTTATAAAAATAGGTGTCTACCATAATCCATCCAGTGGCACATCAGTTTAACACTGCTTCTCTACTGGAAATCTTCATGCAACTCATCTATTTGTTTAAAAACTTAGGTTACACTGCTGCTACTTTTTAGCTCAGATTGACAGTAGTGCATCTATAATCTTATCTACTTTTTCACCAGAGACTTGTTGCCACCACACTCACAAACCTGCATCTTCTTCACCTAGAAAAGCATCATTGTCCAAGGAAAGTGCACTAGAAGCCAGGGTTTCACTTTGATTTGTCCTGGTCCTGAGGGCACCCAGGGGCCAGTGGTCTGCAGAAGCTCCTGGGTGCACAGAATGTCAGGATCTGGGAAAAGAGCTCTAGATGTTTAACTTCTGATTATTTATTTTTGTACTGCAATTTTCTAATGATATTATTTATATAATAGTAAATAGATATCAAGGTCTCTTTTGTTCTACTATAAATCCAATGCTTTCCCAATAGTGCAACCACCTGTACGTATCACCGTTCGCCAACGGCTTGAGACTCTTTAGTGTTTCAGAAAATTGTGCCGCGTTCTCACATGTAACTGCAGGCAGTAACCCCAGACTTTCACCCAATCCAGTGCCTCGGCGGTAAACATCCATGAGCCGCAATGCAGAAATCCCACGGTCATTGCCACTCGACGATGAGAAAACTTGCCTCCCTTCGTATTCCAACCGGGAACACCATTCTTCATATGGAACAAGGGGGACCTTAAGGGCCACGGCCATAGGAGTAAAAAGCTTATTCCAGGGTACGGGCGACGGGTGAACGATATGTAGAACTTTGTTTTGCGCTTCATGACACTCGATAACAGCTTTTGCAGCCACATCTATCGGTATCCAGGAAACAAACTACGAAGAGT
>JAACJN010000201.1:0-85475 GCA_013368555.1 Collybiopsis confluens | reverse complement strand
GCCGGGAATGATTGTAATGCGGGATAAAAGTGAGGTCAAAAGTGAGGTCAACTTTGCGCTTGCGGGTAGGATATCCATTATACTGGTCAAAGTCCGGTCCCGACGACCAGTTACCTAATCTACTACGCGGCAGGATCGGAACATCAAGCTCAGTTACTTTATCTCATGTCATCGATCTGACATGATGAATGATGACTTGGATGCTTACTCCACAACAGCAACCAGCTGCATTATAGATCACAAACGATTGTGCTTTGATATCGACAAACTTGGGCAGCTGTTACACGCTGTTACAGTACCTTGGCCCTGCCCGAATACAAAGCAGAACTGCCTCAGCAAACGGAACTGAACGAAACAATGAATTCCGGGTCGGAACTGCGTCTGACCAGCATTGACAGGGAGAATGAAAGTGTTGATAACTAAACGAACCTCTTTCCGAGTTTTGTGATGTCTTTTTATTACTTCCATTCTTCTTGTCGATCTGTGTCATTTGACTGTGCATATCTTCTTTTTATCCGCATTTATCGCTGATTATAGAAACAGCCAACGTGAAGCCGGCCTAAATCTTCTCCGGTCGACTTATATGAGCCAAGTTAATATTCTCGGCCTTGTTGGATCCAAGCTTATCTGAAACTCTTTGGGCAAACAAGGTTCCCATATCTTTTTTTTTTCTCGTTCACCTCGCTCAAAAGTTCTAGTACCTGATAATGACCACTCGGAAAAGCATCGAATTACTCCCGGTAAGTTGTAGGACGTCTGGCAAGCTCTACATCAATCTCAAGCTCAAAACACTCAACAGACTTCATTTCGTCAAAGACCCCCTACGAAGGTAATGAGAAGGGAGAATGAAACTTGGAGGAAGCGCATCTGTGGTATATCACTGAAGACGAATACCTTCGTCTTAACAAACTATTTCGTCGAGATTTTCAAGAGACCGGCATGGGTGGAACGGTTGTGGTTGGGCGGCCATATCCATGCCGTGGGTGTGGTAAATATTCAGAGTTCATCGATTGGTATTTGTTTAAAGCAAAGTAATCAAGGACTATCTTGGCTCAATCTACTTTATCACGTATGGGCATGGACTGCACTATACCGGGAAGTACACAGTAGAGAGTTTATGTTCAAGGCTTTATCGGAGTCTCGCCAAGGAATGGAAGTTAAACATGACGTCTATTGCTCCGAATGCGGAATCCTTACAATGAGCCGCTCAAGATCGGATATCGAAGGAGGTGCACCGAATATTTACGAAGCCGGGTGAGTATTCCAGATGTATTCATAACTTTATGCAGTTTACTTATCCGTGTCGAATACAGCCTCTCGATAAATCTACGTATCAGTCATCTCATGGCGCTCAAGGAGAGAAACCAGAACGAACTCGGAGGACTCAGGCAAAAGACTCGAAGGTGAAGGAAGAACAGTCTTTTTGTTGCTTAGTAACCTTAGCTGACCGTCTTCATTGTTCGCAGCCGGTAACATGGGGTAGATGGTGGCTTAACGACGATGGGAAGTGTTTAGTCAAGAGTTACGGCGACAAAGTCGGCGAATAAACTTCCGTAGATGTATGCACCTGAGCACTCCATATAATTCAAGAATCAAATTGATGACTGCCGCCAAAATGGCAAACTGGTCTTCGTCAAACGTAGAGTTGTACTTGTACTGAAACTGGGATGGACTTTCCATATCCATGAATCGTGGGAGAGTGTGGAAAGGGTTGTATTTGTAAATTGTGTGTAATAGAGGAAACGTGTAGAGACTGGAAGTTGGGCACTCGTTTTCGGTGCTGGAGTCTGAAGCGCGCGGCGTCACGTAATGCCGAGGGCAATTCAAAGTCAAAGCTGTAGATATTGAACTGAACCTTCAACGAAAATGAGGGATCTCCGATCAAGGATAATTACTTTTGACAGAGATCTACTTGGATCTATGAAGAAAGCCTGAACAAAATGGCATAGAAGCGTTCCTTCGAACCCCCTTCAGACCCTTTCAAAGTTCAAATCATCCCGCCGTGGTAGAACCTACGCACCTATTTGGGTGATAGAGGTTGACTGATCATAACAGTGACATCGTCAGATATTTATTCAAGATACTAATACATCTGCCATATATTGACTCGAGCGTTCAGCAACAAAGCACAATGCCGCATGCAAAGCCGGTCACAACAAAGTCCCGAGTCAACTCCTCGTGAGCACGAGGGCTCTGAACGATACATATGATGTTCTAATCCACTCTTTACAAGTTATTTCTCATCGAAGAAAGTCGGGAGAAACTTAGGCTTATTTATTTTATACGGCTTCATTCTCCCTGTCAATCCAGGATCGGTTGGGAAGCCAAATGTATGTACTTGGCACCACCTCATATGACCAAATGATCCGATATATATAACGCTTTGATGTACCGATCAAAGCGTTATATATAAGGCGTTTGAGCCTGTTCCTGGCGGACGCATGCTCATTGAGCTACGTCGGTACGGCAATTGGCTGTTGCACTCTATGGTAGTATTAGAGGCCCTCAGATAATGTATTACTCAGTAGATATCAACACATTATGATTAAAATGTTAAATACAGTACAGTGAGCATATCCGACGAAAAAGGGCAGTTCTATCATTCCATAAGCTGATCTACGTCTACGTCAATGTCAAAATCATCAGCCCCCGAAATGACATCTCCTTCCTGCTGGTCCAGAAACTCAAACGCCGCGTTCCAGTCATCCAGATTGAGGTCATCAAGGGTGCTGACCTGCGGGAGATCCAACGACAGGCTTCTTCTCTCATCTGCTTGTTTTCCTCCTCCTCCTCCTCTCTCCTCCTCTCCTCCTCCTCCTTCCTCCTCCTCCTCCTTCTCCTCCTCCTCCTTCTCCTTCTCCTCCTTCTCCTCCTCCTCCTCCTTCTCCTCCTTCTCCTCCTCCTCCTCCTCTCCCTATCCTCGGTCGTGCCATCCTCATTGTCACTCTCATCCTCCTCATCTTCGGGACAACCACCCTGGCCTGCAGCCCTCTGCCTTTGCCACCGTTTTGATTCCCTTCCCCTTCTTAAAGTTTTGAGACCTGCTCTTCTCCGAGGAACTTTCCTTGAACCTCTTCTTCCCTCTTTCGTCTACTCCATCTACCGTGACCGTTTCTTCCCTCGGCGACTGATGTCTGGGTCCACAAGCTCTCCTGACTTGATTCGAGCATCAATGGTCTTTCTGAGACGGTAGAGCTCCTGGCCATGGAGCCTCTTCCATGTGCAGATGCGGTTTGAGACAGCGTGGTAGAGGGGTATTGTGTCGGCGGCATTTAGTTTGTGAGCGCTGACCATTTTGACACCGGAGGGCCATCCCGTAAGTTGAACACCATACTTCTTGACGATAAGGACCTCATAATGTTCATACTCCATGTTGAGGTCGTCCTTTCCGGTCACATTCCCTACCGTTGATCGTTTGAAAACAGATACAAGAGAGAGCGGTAATATGACTTACGGAGACCGCGCACAATCATCTGGACAATTTCCTTCTGCATTGCCTTGGTGCCCTTCCGAGTTGCCGTCCGACCGCTAGAAGTATAGACAAATAGGACTCTGCCGCTTCCACAATTCGGAGCCCGTCATGCTAAACTTCGACATGAGAAAGGCCTCAATAGGCCCATTCCAAAAAATGTCGGGTGAGGTTTTATTCGGCCTGGAGCTGCACACAAAACCAAAGCTTGCGGCTGAGGTCCTTTTGGAGAGATTTTCAGCCTAGTTACACGTCAGCTCAAGTATCCAGTATCTAGTAGATTGAGGACGTACTGTTTTAGACAAAGCGACCAAGTTTTAACAAGGTCGTTATCATTTGCCTTTGCACTTGGGCGAGCAGATGATCTTCGTGTTTCCTGAAAGCTCTTGAGATCCTCCAAGGCTTCCTTGGCCTCATCGCAGTCTGGATTTTGGAGAATATCTTGAATGTCATCATCAGCAGCCATGACGGCATGCTTCCCCCAGGTCACCCCGAATGGCCGTCCTTTAGCTATCAAACCGTCAACAAGGTAAGAACAATGTCATATTTGAGGGGACATACATCGAAGTTCCTGCGATTTCTTATGCATCAGCGCATTGTACAAGCTTGCCGTTTTAGACTCCCTAAATCTGCGATATGACCCCGACCAGCTTCTTCACCGTAAGAACCTTCTTGTTGTGCTGAGCGGCGATCCTCCTGACCTCATATCCACATAGTCCCCAAGACGTGGATGGCCTCATGAAACCCACTGTCTTTACCAGCCGTTTAATTCGACGTTCTCCCTCTCCCATCCGAGGTCGAATAACAGGAGCTGCAGCAGGTGCAACACGGCTCTGGGAACAATCTTCTTCCGGCCCACCTCCTTCTCAGCTGCTGAGTCGTTTCATCAGTCTGTCGAGATCCCCGTAAGCGCCTGGAGCTGACTTGGACAGGGGAGAGAGGCATCTCCTCAAAGCCCATTACAGGCAAGGAAACGATGGTGCTATGGGCCGAGGCGGCGGCGCTGTTTCTGAGGCATTGATCTCCGAAGAAGAGGGATTGAGTAGAGAAGAGAGGAAAGCAGAAGTTCGAGCAGAGGCAGGAGTGGACGACTGGGGAGAAGAACTTTGAGGCTCCGGCACTCGAGAAACGTGGCCGACAAAACGCTCTTTGTCGGGCCCTCCTGAGGTCCGGCAAACAGCTTTAGTTGAATGTGCCTGAGCTGCCGAGTCACGAATACTGCCTTGTCTAAGCCCCTGAGCATCTACCGGTTGATGCACAGAAACGGGCTGCCATGAGAGTGACGGCACTGACGGCACTGGCGGCCTCGGCGGCTCGAGATTGGGACTCACCGCAGCTCCATTCCGAAAGCCCTTTTGTTGAGCCGGAGCATACTGATTTTGGGAGCAGAGGGTCCAAGGACCTGCTGAGAGTGGCTGCCATTGACAGCAGCGGGAGGGTCGGGAAAGGCTTTGGAAAGAACGATCCTGGGAGCAATAACGGGATGGCTGAATGAATGTGAGCCGTGAACTTGAGGCAGCCAACGGCCTGTCGAGATCTGAGAACTCAGTTGTGGAGACGGCGCAGGCAGGGACCGATATTGTATACTATTGGCCGAGCTTGACGCGTTGAATTGGAACGGAGCCCTGTTCGAGACTGGGAGAGTCTTTGAGCTGAGTTTTGAGAGCTCAGCGAATCGTAATACCCCGGGTTACCTTTATTTAATGAGACAGTTAGCTGGTACTTGAACATGAGATAGCGGAAGAAAAGCTCACCCTCACCACTCTGCTGTGATAGCCACTGACTAGCCGGTGAGTTATTCACAGTGCGATTATGTTGATTAAAATTGAATGAAGAATCGTGCATGTTTTGATTGAACGTCGAGTATGACATGCCGTGTGTATTCAGTCGGCGGTCTTGCTCATAGACACTGTCACGACCTTGGTGCAGATTATGGTGGCTTGGGTGCATGGTAAAAAAGAGTAAGAAAACGTAGTGAAAGTGTAGAAGAAATTTGAGACCAGATAAACAACGGCACGTGCGCGGCTTTCAACTTGAACCAGAACCGCTCTTTCCGCTTTTGCCTGCAATGTCCGGTGAGTTTTGTCCATGCTGAATGCAGTTTCGAAGACTCTTATTCATATTATCTGTCTAGCTCCACCCTCTCCATCCAAGGCAGATCGATTAAGATCAATTGAGGACGCTTTGGACAAGAGTAAAGACCTTGTCAAAAGGCAGCAAAGTCTGTATTTTTTTAATGGCCTCGTATTTTTTATTGATCTATCCTCAGATCTTCTTAACCTGGAAATGCAGCGGCAGGAGCTTGAGAATCATATCGAGCGTCTCGCTCAACACGTCGATGAGGAAGTGAGAGATATGACCCAGCAGTTTAACAGACTGGGTACAGGCGTAGGTAAGTTGATGTTTTCACAGCTTCAAAGGCCTTACATCTAATGTGAATGAATGGGTCTAGCTGATATGATAATGCCCTTGCCTCCCCCCCTTCAAGCCATCTTCGCGCAATATCTCGTCGTTCGCAGCCCCGCCCACTCCCACTCCCACTCCCAGTTACCAATGTCCTGCTTTTCAACCTCTACCATTGAACCAACCCAACAATATCAGCCACAACCTCGATCTCCTAACCCGCTCTGCTCCTCCTGTGGTCTTGATTGAGTCCGACTCTGATGAGGACGACATTGAAAACAACGCCGAACCGTCACGGAGCAGATATACCCAGGAAGCCAGTTTCCCGCATATGTTGTAATACAGCGGAAAAGACGGAAGGCACGGGGGTCTTCTACACATGGTAAAAGTTCTCTACTATTTTATCAAGCTGTATCTGACGACCGTTGTTTCAGGAAAACCTTCCGAAACGTCCCGGGGCCAGAGACATCTGGGACCAAGAGGCCCATCATCATGTGGTCCGTTCATTCAGCAGCCGTCAGCTTGCCCACAAGTTTTATCAAGAGTTTGTCGATTCCGGAATCCCCCAGCTGCTCGCTGAGCAAACAACCTTTCTGCGGATGAACGCTTCATTGTCGTACAGGGTGTCAAACCTATGGCATGTAAGGATCGAAAGACGATGATTATGACAGGCTTTGCAGTTTCGAGGTTGGGGTTGTTTATCGTTTCAATGGTAGCATGTCGGACGCTTGGCAGGCCTTTCGGGACTACAAAGAATCGTGGCGACGTCAGAGTCATTCATCCCTCAACCAAGGCCTTCTAGGTGTTATCTTGATTATCCGGTGATGCGATTGTTTTGCGTACATGCGTGAAATCATCCAAAGTACGACTTTCCAAGTTAGGAAAGTATACTTGAGAGCTGAGACGAGCCCTAGTCGTCAGTTAACAAGTTAGGCAACTATGTGTGCGATTACTCGAGGGTTGGACCATGCGTCCTAACTCTGTTTACCTTGGTCGATGGTAAACCATACACATCTTCATATAGATGGCTTATGAGAACTTGGTCCTAACTCTCGGAAGTTAGCAGACTCACCCATAACCCGCCAAGGGTCTCATATATAAGCTAGTTACTGGCTTCGTATCAAGGGATCGAAGACCTGCGAGGCTATTTGACACGTGGCACTTATTCCAGTGGCTCTTATCGAGTTCTAACTTGGTTTCACCCGAGGTACTATTCGATGATACTGAGTACTCGTACCAGATGGAATGAAAAGTCAAAGAAATGAAATGATATGATATGCTTAAGTGTTGATACATGCAACATACATGAAAAGATATGCAACGAGAAGCTAGAACACTTCAGACCTCAACGAGGGAATTGTTGGAAGTACCTTTGAGTACGTTGGGAGAGTTAGGCCGTAGTCCACAAGGACCGGTACCGACATTCCGATGCCAGCTCAGTTATGACTCAAGCTATACTGCGGAACTAGAGACCGGAGTGTGGCTAAATGATGAAGGAATTATCAGGACGCTCTAACTCTGCTCTGGACAAGTTAGCCGATCCGTTTACCCATCCGATTCATCGGACCTCTTACTCGAAATGGAAGGATCCTACGAAAACCAGTTAGGAAGGACTATCCAGGTGATCGGTTTACATGGAATTGGAAGTGGAGTCGACGTTTCAACATTTTCTTGAATATTATTTTGGGTTTGAGGATTTTAGTATTATTTATTATTTTACAGTATATATACTCCGCACGTATGTATCCTAACTCTAGATTACCCAGTGCGGATCTCACCATACATTATATTTTGCTCAGTATCTGCCGGAGTGGGCGTCTGAGAAGTGCAAACCAGCGAGAAAACTCCTGTGTAGCCAATAAAAGAAAAGAAAAGATACGAAATTTGCCCGGTCAAGGTTGTGGTGAACTAGACTGTGTATATACCAAAGTTGGAAAGTCGAGGTCGATTGCCCTAGCTCCCTCGCATTGTGTTAGTCCGGTTCAGGTTGTGGTGAACTAAACCGAGTATATACCAAAGTTGGAAAGTCGAGGTCGATTGCCCTAGCTCCCTCGCATTGTGTTAGTCCGGTTCAGGTTGTGGTGAACTAAACCGAGTATATACCAAAGTTGTCCTATCTTCGTTGGGAAGTTGAGCCCTTGCCCCCCTTCGTCGATCTATCCAAAGTCCATACGAGGAAGTTGAGCCCTAGCCCCTTCGTCACTGGCAAAAGTCCGTTTCGAGTTTGGTTTGAGTTAGGAAGGCCAGTGCGCCCCTACTTTGACTGAAAGCGATCCAAAGTTATACCAAAACCTAGTTAGGCTACACCGTAGTCGAACGCCGAAGCAGTTGAGCCCTAGCTCCTGTGGATAAAGAAAGATAAAAGTGATAGATTCTTGCGGAACCCGCGTAACCTTTGACAAGCACACTCGCACCTTTATAAATTTGATAAGGCGGAACCCGTCCTAACTTACCTAAACACGTTTTTGGGTTTAGTTTTGGTTTTGGGTTGTGGTAGTTGTGATCCCACGCACTGCGCGTTATCTGGAGCCCACCGCGAGGGGTTCTAAAAGAATCTATAGGCCTAAAAGCCACAAAAACCCTTTGTACGTTGCGAAAGCAAGATAGGCGAACCATCGTCGAAGCGTAATACTCGGAATTCATCTCGAGTTCAAATCGTTGACTTTGGGGAGTTAGATCGTGTCGAAGCACGTCAAAGAAAAGCAAAATCAGTGAACCCTTCGTCAGATAACAGAGGGCGAACTCGTAAAGCAAAAGAAAAAGCAACAGTAGACGAACCAGAAGGTCCTTCTATTGGAGCATACCCAAAATCTCCTGCTGTACGTTCGGCGTCTCAAGACGACGACGACCAGTTTAGAGAACAACCAGAATCACCTTTAACACCGATCGGTGAAAGTCCTAACTCTAATAACGAGCAAGGACCGAATCCTTTCAACTTCGAATCAATCAATCTCGCCTCTACACATACCCCAACACTTTCTTTCGACTATCCGTCTATTTTCTCGTCTTGGTTTCAGTCTTCCTTTCCGAATCTCAATCTCTCGCATTCTATCTCGTCTACTTCTCATCCTATCTTACAAAAATCGAAAAACATGTCAAATCGGAACAATATTCCCCAGATTGGGTTACCAACCCTTTCGAATGATGCGGTGACTCAGTTGGCTGCTGCAGCCGAAAAGTTACCGAAGTTATATAAGACCCCACCTATCTTGAATATCGAAGACCCAGTCGGAGTTATTCAATGGTTTGAGGCGGCAGAGTGGATCTTTGATTCAAACGGCATTACGTCGGACGATGCGAAGTTAAAACTAGCTCTGGATTGGAGTACATATCCGACCAGAAAGCTATTTATGGGCATGAAGAGTGTTAGGACGCCTAACTACGATGAATTCGTAAAAGAGGTCCGAAATATTCTTCCTGAAGAAATGTTAGATGTTGCAGGGTCAATGTACGAGTTAGACCGAATTGTCAACGAGTACGAACCCCTGAGTATAAGGCAGAAAGCCGAGTTTCGACTTTATAATGTTCTGTTTGTAACAGAATGTGAAAAGTTAATGACGGATCGACCCATCCTAGCTAATAGGGATGCGGTACGCACCTATCTGAAGGTATTCGAAGAGAGTACTCGAAGTATGGTGTTTGATCAAGTTAGGAGAGATGTAAAACCGGCAACGATCGGTAATCGAAGAAAAGAGGATCCTATTACGCTTAAAGAAGCTGTAGCGGCAGCGGAAAAAGTCTTCTCCTTGTCGAACTACGAATCTATATACGGCCTAACATCCGTAAGGTCGTCGGGTATTGGTTCTACCAACCCAGAGTCGTATAGACGAAGCCAGATAGCCTATCCACTCACGTCGGGTCTACCTGCCCAGTCGAACTTTGACTACCTTAAAAGTGTCAGAAAGATTAAGCAGGAGAACGATGTTGAAGGAGGCATCTCAGATTTGTGGAAGTCCGCTTCCAAAGATAGTGTTAATGAGAAAGAGAAGTTAGAGTTCGAAAAAGAGCGTCTAGCATCTCAACAAGATGTTAATGAAGCATGGCTAAAAGAAATGCGTCAAATGACATTGAAAGTTGGCGAAGGTCTTAGTACGGTGGCCTCTCTAGTTGGAGCAGCTGTTTCGCAACGGCAGCCTAACTTAGAAGGAAATCAGAATCGATACGGATTTAATCAATCCGGACCCTCTGGATCAAGTGCTCGATATGGGAACACCTATTCGAACACTGGTCCTCGTCAATTGCTTTGTTTCATGTGCCGAGCAAAGGATCACTTGTTAGCAGCGTGTCCTATTTATCAGGATTACGTTAAAAGAGGATGGTTAGTTCCGGAAGGCAACGGTTCAACTCGTATGAAATTGCGGGATGAAGTTAGGATGCCTCGGGATGACGAAAATACCCCTCGCTACAAGTTAATCGAAGATATAGCTAAGGCCCGAGGTTGGGGCAAGGCAGAATCTTACTTTGCAAATATGGTTGACGAAGAAGAAGATGAAATGAATCGTCAGCTAGATTCCGAGGATCAAGTACAAGTCCTCTTACGCGAATTAGCTGAGGCTAAGAACGCAATGTTGCAGATGAGCCACCAGAGGCCATCTGAAGAAGTTAGGCGGTTTAACGAACGATCCTATCCGGATCATTCACAAAATGGAGACCGTCCTAGCTTGGGAAAAAACTATTAGACTCGATGAAGGAGCCTAGACCTGGTCGTGGTATCTACCAAATTGGAAGAAACCATGCTAGCTCGTTTGTGCAGGCACCGGAGAGTTCTTTCAGCAAAAAACCCAATAATACAAACAATGATCGAAGGGGACCACCTCCGGGACCTCTGAAGTCGGCGTTTAAAAAGAAAGTCGCATTTGATGGTGTGCTTATGCCTCCCAGAGATAGATTTGATGGTATTCCTAACCGGAATTTCCGTCGAACTAGGGACACAAGTACGGAGATTGAAAGTGAGCCCGCGGAGAAAGTTAGGACGGAAGTAGTATCAAAGGAACAGCCTAGTGCTGGTTATGGGGACATCAGACCGTCTCCTGCCACTGCGAAGCGACCTTTTGACGATGTCCGACCTATCACCTTCCGGCCACCACCTGAGACAGATGTACGGAACCGTCGTTCTGAAGTACCTAACTCTCAGGCACTGGATCAATCTCAGCCGTCTCCTATGTCAGAGGAAAGAGAAAAATCGAAACAACCTAGCTATCGAGTTAGGAACGAATTGTTTAAGGATGGTTTAGCAGAAGAAGTAGCTACCAAAGTTTTGGAAGGCACTGTTCAGCTATCCATCGAAGAGATGCTAGGGATTTCTTCGTTAGTGAAGAAAATTCTGGAAAGGAAACTCAAGAATCGACGAGTTGAGCCTAAACGGGGAAAGTCAGCATATGTAGCTGTCCTAACTGATAACGGCGAGACTGAGATTCCGGAGATGCCTACAGGAGTATTAATGCGCGGTAATTATATCGACATTGATGACCTAGCTCTCGAGCCAGAGATCATGTTTGAATATCTGTCCGAAGCAAGGGATGGAATGCCTATAGGATCTTGGGTACAAAAAGATGTGGTGGAATGTTTTCATAATGACCTACCCATCGACGACGAGAGACGCGATATGATTGTTGTAGCTGGAAACAGCAAAGGACTACGATCAATTGCGGCTCGAATCAATCATAGAGACGAAATTGTTGAAGGAATCTTAGATTCTGGATCGCAGATTGTCTCGATTGATCGTTTAGTGGCTACTCAGTTGGGCCTAACTTGGGACCCCAACGTAACTCTTCAAATGCAGGATTCGCATGGAGGGTTGGGTAGAACTGAGGGTTTAGCTAGGAACGTCCCATTTACATTTGGTGACCTTACTATCTACCTACAGTTGCACGTTCAAAATCGTGCACCATATATGTTACTTATGGGAAGACCATTCGATGCGTTGACGGAAAGCAATGTTAAAACCTTTGCTAATGGTGACACGGAACTCACAATCACTTGTCCTAACTCTAAACGGCAGTGTGTAATTCCTACGTGCATCCGTGGCAAATTAGCAAATGTCATGAAAGTTGATACTTCGAGATATGAGGTGCCTAACTATAAAAATATGTCTACACCTGAAGAGCCACGTAAACCAGAGCCAGATGGAAATTTTCGAGCCTCGAAGATCTGACTAGCGATCAGGGAGAGGAGGAAATCGCTATTGGGTTTCATTTTAATGAGCAGGGTGAATTAGAAGTGGATGGTTGGCGCCAATCCGAAGGAAAACAATTTACGAGGGCAGAACTTGCGGAATCGTACTGGTTGGCATCTGAAGAACAAGTCCGAAAGGAATGTATGGATGGTGCCGCCATCGAATCGTATTTGCAAAAGTTAGGACCAGTGTGGAACGCAACAGCGTCACATCGGACCTATATGCAAACTGTCAAATCGGGACAAGACGTTCCTATGAATGAAAAAGTAATGGAAAATAATGAAGAAACAACTTTTACGCTATGTGATACGTTTATGACATTTGAGGCAGACGATCAAAATCTGTCCTATCTTATGAAAAGCGAAGAGAAACCCAAAGTTTCATGGAAATCTTTTAAACGATTAGCTCGACAACCTGTTCCAGGGAAGAAAGGTTTTAGAGAACCGTCGGTTTACGTTCCTAGAAAGAACAAACCAAGACAGTCTCAAAAGTACGAGTTAGTAAGAGTTTATGGGTCGAAAAAGTACAAGCCCGTCGCTCTTAAAGTTAGGCCGGTGAAAGCTGAATTATCTGAAGAATTTCGGATAAAGAGGCATATAACTGGGGAACCATTGAAAGATATGCCGGAGCTACCTATCAATCCTCCAGATTTCGTGCCAACTGGACGATATACTCAGGAGAGGATGGAAGCCTTGGACAAATCTCACGACGATGGTTTCTTATGGCCTGAAGAAAGGAAGCTCATGCATGAATTTATGAGACTTCAAGAGAAAGCATTTGCGTGGTGTCCGGAAGAAGGAGGAACTTTTAAACGAGAGTTCTTCCCTCCAGTTAGGATACCAACTCAAGCACACGAGCCATGGGTGGAGAGAAATATTCCGATCCCACCTGGAATCTATGCCGACGTGTGCAAAATTATTAAAGATAAGATAGATGCAGGAATTTACGAACCATCGAACGCTAGTTATCGTTCCAAGTGGTTCTGTGTCCTGAAGAAAGATGGAAAGTCACTTAGGCTAGTACACAGTCTTGAACCGCTGAATAAAGTCACGATTCAACACTCTGGCATACCTCCAGCTACTGCAGATGTAGCTAGGCACTTTGCTGGACGAAGCTGTGGAACAACCTTCGATGTTTATGTTGGATACGACGAAAGGGAAGTAGAGGAAGAATCCCGAGACCTCACTACCTTTCAAACGCCGTTTGGTGCACACCGGTTGGTAAAATTGCCCATGGGGTGGACTAATTCGGTTCCTATCTTCCATGACGATATGACATATATTTTACGAGAAGAAATACCGCATGTAACATGGCCATACGTTGATGATGTACCAGTTAGGGGACCAGCTACTCGTTATGAGCTCCCTGACGGTGGATTTGAAACAATGGAAGGCAATAAGGGAGTTAGGAGGTTCGTTTGGGAACATTTCCAAGATCTTAACCGGGTCGTTCAGCGTATAAAGTACGCTGGAGGAACGTTCTCGGGACCGAAAACCTTTATATGTCGACCAGAGATCGTTGTAGTTGGGCATAAATGCACTTACGAAGGTCGAGTACCTGAGGATAAGATTGCAGAAGTCGTCCTAACTTGGCCTGCATGTAAAGATAAAAGCGATGTTAGAGCATTCTTGGGGACTGCTGGTCAGCTTCGAATGTTCATAGAAAATTATGCAAAGAAAGCAGAACCTTTAACTCAACTCACTCGTAATGTTCCCTGGGAATGGGGACCGAGACAGGAGTTAGCCATGAGGTTACTTAAAGAGGGAATTCAAAAAGCTCCAGCTTTACGTCCGATCAATTATGAATGGGATGTTAATCTGTCTGTCGATACTTCGTACAAGGCGGTAGGCTGGTACCTTTACCAAATTGACCCAAATGATCCTAAGAAGAAATTCTTTAATTATTTCGGGTCCCTAACTCTAAATGAGCGAGAGGCACGATTCTCTCAAGCTAAGCGAGAACTATATGGATTAAAACTAGCCCTTGAGGCAAGTTATTACCAAATTTACGGGAGTAGACGCCTAACTGTTGAAACCGATGCAAGTTATATTAAAGGCATGTTGGATAACCCCAGTTGCGGTCCAAATGCGACTATAAATCGCTGGATCGAAGATATACGAAAATATCACTTTGCATTAGTACATGTGAAAGGAATCAAGCATGGATCTGACGGCCTATCTCGTATTACACCGGGTGGCTGGCAACCTGCTCGACCTCCAATCAATCCAGAAGACTATAATGACGAAGATAATGGAGAACCAATTCCGTTCTCAGTAGCAGAACAGGTTGAGGAACTACCATACGACTTCGATGAATTTAAAGACAAAATTGATCCTCGAAGTGGCTTCCTAACTATGGATGTCTATGCCACAAGCATTGATGATTTTGAAGATGACCTGCAAGCCTATGTTGACGACGAACGAATGTTCGAGTTCAAAAGGCATCAGGTGTATGAGGACTCGGGTATGCCTATAGCGGTGTTTACTCAGGATTTATATCCAGAGGAACATGGAGCGTTTGATACTGAAAACCCTTATTCGGTCAAACACCGTACGGAGTTAGGCAACCTTTACGATGAAATGTTACCAAAGATTAAGGAGTGGCATGACGATCCTAACTCGGATTTGTTCGCCACCATGACGCAGAAAGAAAAGGTTAAGTTAATGCAAAAAGCTAAGAAATTCTTTGTTGATCAAGGAAGACTGTATAGGCGTCCTAACTCTTCGGAAGGATTGCCGCAGTTAGTCGTTGATAGAGATAAAAGAATGCGAATCCTCTTTGGAGCGCATGATAGTGTGGGACATAAAGGATCCTTTGCGACCCAAGAATTGATTGAGAAACGATTCTGGTGGCCAGAGGTAGCGAAGGACGTACACTGGTACGTTTCTTCATGTGTACCATGTCAAAACAGGCAGATGCGTTTAATTAAAACGCCTCCTAACTTGACACACACGCCGTCTCTATTCCAAAAGATACATGTTGACACGATGGTAATGTCTCCTGCGAGTAATGGATGTAAATATATTGTTCATGCCCGAGATTCATTATCATCCTGGTCAGAAGCCCGTGCTCTTAGACAGGAGAATGCTAGGACACTGGGTGAATGGTTCTTCGACGATATTATATGCAGATGGGGGTGTCCTGACGAAGTAGTCACGGACAATGCACCCCAAATGAAGAATATGTTGAGTTGGCTAGAAAATAAGTACAGAATTCGAGGAATTCGAATTTCCCCTTATAATTCACAGGCCAATGGAAAGATAGAACGGGCTCACCTTGATATTCGGCAAGCTTTAGCCAAATCTACAGGTGGAGACGTATCTAAGTGGTTCTACTTCCTTAAACACATCTTATGGGCCGATCGAGTAACGCCTCGTCGTGGTCTGGGATGTTCACCGTATTTCTTGGTGACTGGAGCTGAACCTATCTTACCATTCGATATTGTTGAATCAACATGGTTAGTAGACACACCAAATCGTGTCCTAACTCGTGAAGAACTCATTGGCTTACGAGCCAAAGCCTTATCGAAGCATCGTACCTTTGTACTCAATATGATTGAGCGGGTGGATGAAACAAAGCGAAGAAATTTGAGGATTTTCGAACAGAAAAACCGTCATGTTATTAAAGATTGGAATTTCAAACCTGGACACCTAGTTCAAGTTAGGAACACTACAATCGAAAAGAATTTAGATCGGAAAATGTATCTACGGTACAAAGGACCAATGGTAGTAATTCGGCGAACAAAAGGAGGATCATATATTATTGCCGAAATGGATGGTACCGTCTTGAAAGAGAAGGTCGCCGCATTTCGTGTAATACCTCACGTCGCTCGTAATGAACCCATTGTTCTGCCGAAGAACATTCACAACTTGATCGACCTAACTCCGGAACAGTTGCACGCCCTTGTTGAAGATAAAGATGATGAAGAACACATCTGGAACGATGACTTCGCATTCAACAGGGTGCCTAACTTAAATCTGGACGGTGATGAATCAGATGATGAATTACAGGAACTGGGATCGTCCGAAGACGAAAACTAGAGTCCTTGAAATAATCATTCTAGACCATGAGCGGAACAAGCATTGTTATTGTTAAGTTAGGCCAGTTAAGTCAAGGTGGTACAACAATACTACTTGATAGCTCCGACGTTCAATAAAAGGAAGCAATACCGCGAAGAGCAGTATTCTGACTGCTCTTTGAAGAGAAATTCGACGCCAAAGTGGCTAATACAGTCAATTGGAAATAGGTCCGGAGATCAATTTGATTGACGAACTAATTTGATTGATATGAGTCTCGGGATCAAAGTGAGTACTATGGGAAGAGGCCGGACTCGGCAAGATATGATAAGAGATGACACAGAAAAGTAAAAGCGTGTTAAGTTCCTCTTTAAATAGTGCTAGGCACTTAGAGGTGGATGCACAGAATTGAACCCAGAGTTAAGCTATGACCGGGGACGGTCAGAACTTTTAGTTTGGGGGAGATGATGCGATTGTTTTGCGTACATGCGTGAAATCATCCAAAGTACGACTTTCCAAGTTAGGAAAGTATACTTGAGAGCTGAGACGAGCCCTAGTCGTCAGTTAACAAGTTAGGCAACTATGTGTGCGATTACTCGAGGGTTGGACCATGCGTCCTAACTCTGTTTACCTTGGTCGATGGTAAACCATACACATCTTCATATAGATGGCTTATGAGAACTTGGTCCTAACTCTCGGAAGTTAGCAGACTCACCCATAACCCGCCAAGGGTCTCATATATAAGCTAGTTACTGGCTTCGTATCAAGGGATCGAAGACCTGCGAGGCTATTTGACACGTGGCACTTATTCCAGTGGCTCTTATCGAGTTCTAACTTGGTTTCACCCGAGGTACTATTCGATGATACTGAGTACTCGTACCAGATGGAATGAAAAGTCAAAGAAATGAAATGATATGATATGCTTAAGTGTTGATACATGCAACATACATGAAAAGATATGCAACGAGAAGCTAGAACACTTCAGACCTCAACGAGGGAATTGTTGGAAGTACCTTTGAGTACGTTGGGAGAGTTAGGCCGTAGTCCACAAGGACCGGTACCGACATTCCGATGCCAGCTCAGTTATGACTCAAGCTATACTGCGGAACTAGAGACCGGAGTGTGGCTAAATGATGAAGGAATTATCAGGACGCTCTAGCCCTGCTCTGGACAAATTAGCCGACCCGTTTACCCATCCGATTTGTCAGACCTCTTACTCGAAATGGAAGGATCCTACGAAAACAAGTTAGGAAGGACTATGAAGGCGGCCGGACTACCTGGAAGTGGAAGTGGAGTCGACGTTTCAGCATTTCCTTGAATATTTATTTGGGTTTGGGAATTTTAGTATTATTTATTATTTTACAGTATATATACCCCGCACGTATGTATCCTAACTCCAGATTACCCAGTGCGGATCTCACCATACATTATATTTTGCTCAGTATCTGCCGGAGTGGGCGTCTGAGAAGTGCAAACCAGCGAGAAAACTCCTGTGTAGCCAATAATAAAAGAAAAGAAAAGAAAAGATACGAAATTTGCCCGGTCAAGGTTGTGGTGAACTAGACTGCGTATATACCAAGTTGGAAAGTCGAGGTCGATTGCCCTAGCTCCCTCGCATTGTGCTAGTCCGGTTCAGGTTGTGGTGAACTAAACCGAGTATATACCAAAGTTGGAAAGTCGAGGTCGATTGCCCTAGCTCCCTCGCATTGTGTTAGTCCGGTTCAGGTTGTGGTGAACTAAACCGAGTATATACCAAAGTTGTCCTATCTTCGTTGGGAAGTTGAGCCCTTGCCCCCCTTCGTCGATCTATCCAAAGTCCATACGAGGAAGTTGAGCCCTAGCCCCTTCGTCACTGGCAAAAGTCCGTTTCGAGTTTGGTTTAAGTTAGGAAGGCCAGTGCGCCCCTACTTTGACTAAAAGCGATTCAAAGTTATACAAAACCTAGTTAGGCTACACCGTAGTCGAACGCCGAAGCAGTTGAGCCCTAGCTCCTGTGGATAAAGAAAAGATAAAAGTGATAGATTCTTGCGGAACCCGCGTAACCTTTGACAAGCACACTCGCACCTTTATAAAATTGATAAGGCGGAACCCGTCCTAACTTACCTAAACACGTTTTTGGGTTTAGTTTTGGTTTTGGGTTGTGGTAGTTGAAATCCCACGCACTGCGCGTTACCGTAAGAAACATCTTGAGTATAACGATCCGATACTCGGTCTATCCTAGATCTGAGTGATCTGAGTTAATCTCTCAAATGTAGATCTCAAATCGTAGCAGGTACGATATTTCTAAAGTCAAAGCTGAGGATTTATCCATCGCTTATCATTTTTCAACATGTGAAACTCCAATTTTATGGGAATTTTGCACAATTTTCGTTCTCTCTCCCCCAAACTAAAGGTTTCAACTGTCCTCAGTTGGGATTCCCAAATTTAGAAGGTAGACCGACTGGACTATAAAAGGTCCAACAAATTTTTCTAGACGGTCTATCATCTTTTTCAACTTATTTCTTCATCGTACTATGCCTCCAAAATCCGTTCCGATTGAACGTCTCCTTGAGAACCCTCCAAGGGAACTCGAAGGCATTGTCAGCAGCTACCACGAGATGGCAGAGTATGTGAAAGCGGCGAAAGCAGTCTATCATGACTCCCGTAAACCACCTCCTGCATCTGCTCAGCATCGTCTCTGGCCTTTCATCAAGAGGGTATATGACGAGCTAGTGGGTGAACTTTCATAGTCTATTATTTCTTTCATGTTGAGTCTTTCTGCAGACCAACCATGTTTTCATCTCCGAACATGCACGCGTCCGCAACTGTGTTGTCATTCGCAAGCATATCGTCAAGGAGCTTATCGATGCGACAGCCTATGTCCCACTCCATTCTCCAGGCATCAACAAAGTCAGACTCCACGGGTTCAACACCCAATTGGAGAACGCTGTCGTGCGTTTATTTCTTGTTCGATATATTATCGGTCTAACATTCGGCATAGCGCGAAATACATCCTGACAAGCCACCTCGTAAAATGGAGGACGACATTGATCCTGCCGTTCTTCGTTACATCAAGACCGGTGAAGGGATCGTAAGTCTTGTCTATTTATTTCTTATAGTAATCCTTATTTCAAGTTAGCCCACCGGTACTCCATTAAAAAGAGAAACTGGAAAGGCGACCGATTCTGGTCCTTCTCAAAGCAAAAAGCGCAAGGTGGACAAGGTATGCTCCTGTCTAACTGCTCTTTTATGTTTATTTATTTATTACTCCTTTGCAGGTCGATCATCAGAGTGGTGATCAAAGCCAGACTTTGCTAGACCAAGATACCGACATGTCCGACGCTCCGGTTTTAATGGCCAGAGGTCATAAAAGCGATGTAATCCCTGCTGATCTTCGTTCTGAGTCCGATCGTGAGTATAATATCATTTATATCTTTTTCTTCTTTCTATCTTTGTTATGGGCGACGAGTCTAACTTCTCCTAAAGGGGGAAGAAATTCTTCGTCTTTTCGGGATGGGCTAGCCACGGTTCCTTGTAAGAATCCTGCGGCTCTGGCCTATCTTACTCATCGACTGTGGTCATTAGTCCCTGTCGATGAGACTCGGCTTCAGGTGGTGGAGATGTATCGTGCTCAGCTCCCCAAGTGGTGTCACTATCTGGCGAAGCTTCCAGTTGAGCTGGTCGATATAACCAAGACTCAGCTCGAACAGGAGCGCTATGGCCGCTGGAAACGATGTGGACCTAAGCCGAGACATCCTTTTCACGAGCGCCGTTGCGACTGCGAGAATTTCTCTCCAGAACGAGTTAGACTAGTAGTGGATAGCCTTCGCGCTATTCCCTCTTCTTCTCGTTAGACTGAAGCTTCATCTTCCAAGTCCCTATCGCTTCTCGCGACGGTCCATTCTATTTATTTCTTCTATTTCATCGTTCATTATAACTTCGTTCTTATTTCTTGTAGTTCAACGCTTGGAGCGCACCAACCCAGTCTCAATCCAACTGTTAGACGAGGTAGCTCAAACTTCTATCGGCGAGTTTTCGGAACTCCCAACTGGCGTGCTCAATTCTATGATCAACTTTCATCGAGTTGAGGCTTTACATGCCACACACATCGCACTAGTTCACCACAATCGGGCTATCACTTCGAATCGCATCTGCGAGGACGCGTTCAAGGTTTTGTCCAACAGGGCCAATTATGCTGATGGGAAGGATGACGAGTCTAACTCGATGGACGTGCAGGGCGGTGGAGCCGCTGTGCATATCCCTTCTAGCAAAGATGTCGAGATTCCGGGTGTGTCTGACTCGGAAGACGATGGTGCTGACAGCGACGGTCACGAAAGTGATACTCGTACTGTCAGACCTCCTGGTCCCACTGGGTACCACTCGAACTAACTTCACTTTCGTTTCTTATCTTCATATATGACCTTTATTCATTATGGTCTATCTTTTCATCGATATTTATGTGACTCGTACTGTCGCTAGTACGGCGAAGTTATCAAGTAGTGATATTGTACCACTCTCCTTCACTGTCTAACTCCACAATAGAGATACTTGCTTCGTATATTGCCTGGGCTGACCCATGACTATAAGTCCATCTATTTTCAAGCCGCTTAGGCTTCTTCAGGTTCATCTGATTCGTACTCATCATCCACATCTGGTTCATTACCCTCCAAAGTCAAGTTTGGAACTCGATCGAAGATGTAATCATCGTCCCAGATGTGTTCTTGGTCATCTTTGTCTTCTATTAGAGCGTCTAACTGCTCCGGAGACAGGTCTATCAATTCGTGTATATTTTCTGGCAGTTCTATAGGTTCATAGCGGGAGACATGTGGTATCACACGAAAGGCACCGACTTTTTCCTTTAGAACTGTACCATCCATTTCTGCTACGATGTAGGATCCTCCTTTGGTTCGTCTAATGACTACCATCGGTCCTTTATATCGAACATACATCTTTCTGTCCAAGCTCTTCTCGATCGAAGTATTTCTGACTTGTACAAGTCGGCCTGGCTTGAAATTCCAGTCTTTAATGATATTTCTATACTTTTGTTCGAAGATTCTCAGATTTCTTCGTTTATTTTCGTCAACACGGTTGATCATGTCCATAACAAAACTCCGATGTTTAGATAGAGCTCTGGCACGGTAGCCTATCAACTCTTCTCTAGTTAGGATCCTCATAGGAGGGTCTACCAACCATGTAGATTCGACAATATCGAACGGTAAGATAGGCTCGGCTCCTGTTACCAAGAAATATGGTGAACATCCAAAGCCTTTTCGAGGTGTAACCCTGTCTGCCCATAGTACATGTTTCAAGAAGTAAAACCACTTCGAGACATCGCCACCGGTTGCTTTGGCTAGAGCCTGTCGCAAATCCAGGTGTGCACGTTCGATCTTTCCGTTAGCCTGAGAATTGTACGGGGAGATCCTGATTCCTCGGATTCCGTACTTATTCTGCAGCCACTCTAACATATTTTTCATCTGAGGAGCGTTGTCCGTCACTACTTCTTCTGGGCAACCCCATCTGCATATAATATCATCGAAAAACCATTCGCCTAACGTCCTAGCATTCTCATGCTTTAGAGCGCGGGCTTCCGACCATGAGGAGAGTGAATCTCTCCCATGCACGACGTATCTGCATCCATTACTAGCTGGACTAACTATAATTGTGTCCACATGAATCTTTTGGAACAAAGACGGCGTATGGGTCAAGTTAGGCGGTGCTTTAATGAGTCGCATCTGCCGATTCTGACATATTTTGCATGACGAGACATACCAATGTACGTCCCTGGCTATTTCTGGCCACCAGAACCGCTTTTCCAGCAGTTCCTGGGTCGCAAAAGATCCTTTATGCCCCACACTATCATGTGCGCCATATAGAATCCGCATTCTTTTATCCTTGTGCACAACCAATTGCGGCTGCGCTTCGTTAGACGCTGGTCTTCTATATAGACGACCTTTATCGTCTACAAAGAATTTCCTAGCTTGTCTTATAAAGGAATCTAATTCCTTCTTAGTCTTTCCAGCAAACAAGTCCGAATCAGGATCTTGATGCCATCGTATAATCAATGGTAACAAGTCGTCTAACTTGTTCCCGTTTTCTGTTCGATGACGAGTCCCATATGGATTTTCGTCGTCAAATTCTGTAGATTCCTCAGGATACAAATCCTGAACGAAGCTAGACATGGGTATCCCATTGTCTTCATACATTCTCTGACGCTTAAATTCAAAAAGTCGTTCAGAATCAATGTATTCTTGAATGTCATCTTCAAAGTCCTCGATACTAGTCGCAGGTACTGACATATTCATATATCCGCTTCTAGGGTCTATCTGATCTTTGAACTCGTCGAAGTCATATGGTAGTTCGGTAACACCTCCTGCTATCGCAAATGGCATAGGTTCTCCATTATCTTCGTCGATATAGTCTTCAGGATTGATCTGAGGTCGAGCAGGTTGCCAGCCACCAGGTGTTATACGAGATAGACCGTCAGAACCGTGCTTGATTCCTTTCACATGTACCAAATTAAAATGGTATTTCCTGATATCCTCAATCCATCGATTGATAGTCGCATTTGGACCACAACTCGGATTGTCTAGCATTCCTTTAATATAGCTAGCGTCCGTCTCTACGGTGAGACGTCGGCAACCATATATCTGATAGTAGCTTGCTTCGAGAGCTAGTTTAAGCCCATATAATTCTCGTTTTGCTTGAGAAAATCTGGCTTCTCTTTCATTCAGAGTCAGCGATCCGAAATAATTAAAATATTTCTTCTTAGGATCGTTAGGGTCTAACTGGTATAAATACCAACCAACCGCTTTATACGATGTATCCACCGAAATGTTAACATCCCAGTCATAATTAATAGGCCGTAGAGCAGGTGCTTTACGTATACCATCTTTTAGTAGGTCCATCGCTTTTTCTTGCTCTGGTCCCCATTCCCAAGGTATGTTACTAGTTAGCTTCGTTAATGGAGCGGCTTTCTTTGAGTAGTTTTCTATAAACATTCTCAATTGTCCAGCCGTCCCCAAGAAAGCTCGTACATCACTCTTGTCTTTACAAGAGGGCCAAGTTAGGACAACTTCAGCTATCTTGTCTTCGGGTACTCTGCCCTCATAGGTACATTTGTGTCCGACTACCACCACATCTGGTCGACAAAGGAACGCTTTGGTTCCTGAGAACGTTCCTCCAGCATATTTCATTCGCTGTACGACCCTATTTAGGTCTTGGAAATGTTCCCAGACAAATCGTCTAATTCCTTCGTTTCCTTCAATAGTCTCAAAACCTCCATTAGGTAGCTCATAACGCGTAGGTGGACCTCTCACGGGTACATCATCGACGTATGGCCATGTCACATGGGGTATTTCATCTCGTAGAATATAAGTCACATCATCATGATAGATAGGCACCGAGTTAGTCCATCCCATAGGAAGCTTAACCAGTCTATGAGGACCGAATGGTGTTTGGAACGTCGTAGGATCTCTGAATTCAGGATCTAAGTCCCGCTCATCGTATCCAACATATAAGTCTAGCGTGGATCCACACGAACGACCAGCAAAGTGTCTAGCTACATCTGCAGTAGCCGGGGGTATCCCAGAGTGTTGTATCGTCACCCGATTTAAGGGTTCGAGACTATGAACAAGTCTGAGACTTTTCCCGTCTTTCTTCAATACGCAAAACCATTTAGAGCGATAGCTAGAGTTCGATGGTTCGTATACTCCACTGTCTATCTTCTCCTTAATGATTTTACAAACTTCTTGGTAGATACCAGGGGGAATAGGTATATTCCGTTCCACCCATGGTTCATGAGGTTCCATCGGTATCTTTACCGGCGGAAAGAACTCCTTTTTGAAGTTTCCTCCTTCCTCCTGACACCAGGCGAAGCCTTTCTCTTGTAAACACATAAATTCATGCATAAGTTTACGTTCTTCTGGCCAAAGGAAGTTATCCTCGTGTGTTTTATCAATAATCTCCTTTCTTTCTTTAGTATACCTTCCAGTAGGTACGAAGTCTGGAGGTCGCTTTGATAATTCAGGTAGATCCTTTAATGGATCGCCCGTAATATGTCTCTTAATTCTAAATTCTTCGGGAAGATCGGTCTTTACCGGTCTAACCTTAATCGCCACAGGTTTGTACTTTTTGGTCGCAAACACTCGTACCGGTCTAGGATGGTTAGTCCCTTGTAGACCATAGGTTCGAGGAACATATATAGAAGGTGGTCGATATCCACGCTTCCCAGGTACAGGCTGTTTAGCTAGACCTTTCAGTACTTCCCATGCATCTTTTATATGACTTTGACCTTTACAACAGTTATATTTCGTCGGTTCTGTAGAATCTTCATGTATCAGAAGATCTTCTTCTTCTTCGTTGAAGGCCATGAACGTTTCACCCAAGTGAATGTCATGTCTAGCTTCGTTAAACTCATCGATGCGAGGCTCATTCTGAGTCGCTCTCGAGTGCATAAATGACTCCTTCGAGTTAGACTTCCTGTCTTCCCGTCCGGATTGGTTCTTAAACGAGTCTGTGTTTAAAACATTCTGCTCGTGTAACATATGTGAATGGAATTCGTCTGTCATATTCCATATATATTCTTTATCCTGCAAATAGGATTTCATAGGTTCTGAATTTTCGCATTCTTTCTGAAGCTGTTCTTGCGAGGCTAACAGGTAAGTCTCCGCTAGTTCGGATTGCGAAAACTCCTGATTCTCCGCAGTTTTCCAGCCGTCTATCACAAGACTATTTTGTTCATTGAAGTGGAAACCGATAGCAATTTCTCTCTCTCCCTCTCCCTGATCGCTACTCAGATCTTCGAGGTTCGAAAATTTGCGTCTGGCTCCTTCTTCTTTAATTCTTCTGGAGGACCCGACCCCTTTAAGTTAGGCGAGTCATTATATCGAGAGGTGTTAACCTTTAGTCGACACTTTATCTTTCCTCGCGGAAATGTAGGAATGACACACTTCTGTTTCGTATTTGGACAGGTGATAGTCAATTCCGCGTCTCCGTTGGCAAATGTTTTTAGACTACTCTCCGTTAACACGTCGAACGGTCTGCCCATTAACAGCATGTACGGAGCTCGATCCTGAACATGTAACTGTAGGTATAGAGTCACTTCTCCAAATTTGAAGGGTACATTTCGAGCTATTCCTTCGGTTCTCCCTAGTCCTCCATGCGAATCTTGCATTTGTAGAGTGACATTAGGATCCCAAGTTAGGCCTAACTCTGTAGCTACTAGTCGGTCGACAGATAAAATCTGCGATCCCGAGTCTAATATTCCTTCAACTTCTTCTTCATGATTATTAACTTTTGCTGAGATAGACCGCAATCCCATGCTAGGTCCCGCAACAATAATCATATTTCGTCTTTCATCTTCGTATGCTAGGTCATTGTGAAAGCACTCAATGATGTCTTTCTGTACTATGGAGCCTGCCTTCATACCATCCCTTTCTTCGGTCAAGTATTCAAACATAGCTTCCGGGTCAAGAGCCAGATCATCGATGTCGATATAATCTCCTCGCATCAATACTCCTTTAGGCATCTCAGGAATCTCGGCTTCACCGTCTCCGAGGATGGCTACATAGGCAGACTTCCCTCGTTTCGGTTGAACTCTCCGATTCTTAAGTTTTCGTTCTAAGATCTTTTTGACCATAGTCGAAATTCCTAACATCTCTTGAACCGTAAGTTCAATAGTACCATCAAATATCTTTGAGGCAACATCTTCAGCTAGACCGTCTTTGAATAACTCGCTTCTTATCTGGTAGCTCGGTAGCTTCTTTGGATTAAAAGCGGTTGATTCTTCACGGGTAAGAGGACTTTCTTTTTCCCTGTCTGGGTTCAGAATATCGCTTCTATCCCTTTTCTCTGGTTGTTGAGGACGAAAGGTAATAGGCCGAACATCATCGAAAGGTCTCCGTGCAGAAGCAGGGGTGGATCTCATATCCCCATCACTTCTACTATCGGTTTCCTCCGTAGGAGTCTCCGGTCTAACTTCTTCCACTAGTCCATCATCAGATTCTGTGTTTGTACTTCTTGTACGTCTGAAATTCCGTGATGCTACTCCGTCCTGTTTAGGTTTCGGAGGCACTAAGACACCATCAAACGTGACTTTCTTCTTAGGTATTGCTTTTGGTAATCCCGACTGTGTTAGGACACCTTTATATTCGTTATTTTGGTAATTTCTGCTATATCGATCCTCCGGTGTCTGCGCAGGCGCTCCAAAATAGGCTGAAGTAAGATTGCCCATCTTAGAACTAGACTCCTTCATTGGATTTAGCAGTTTTTTATATTGCTAGAACGATCGGGGAGTCTCGATTTCTCGATACCCTGATTATCATATCGTCTAACTTCTTCATTGCGCTGTTGATTACTTAGAATCAACGCGTCTTTTGCTTCCGCAAGTTGGCGTAGAAGGACCTGTACTTGGTCTCCCATTCCTAACTGTGCGTTCATCTCTTCTTCTTCTTCATCTATCATGTTCGCGAAGTAAGACTCTGCCTTATCCCATCCTCGGGACTTGGCTATGTCTTCGATCAACTTGTAGCGAGGAGTATTAACATCATCGCGGGGCATTCGGACGTCATCACGTAGTTTCATACGGTTAGACCCGTCACCTTCCGGTACTAGCCAACCTCTTTTAATGTAGTCCTGATAGATAGGACACTGTGCTAAAAAGTGATCTTTCGCTCTGCACATGAAACATAACATTTCTCTCGGTGTGGTATTCGTATATGAATTATTATATCGCTGGCCTGAGTTAGACGGTCCAGGATTATTGTTCCGATACCTCTCTTGTGACGAATCCGCGTTTGGGCCTTTCTGAGTTATCGCGCCAACTAAGGCAGATACGGCACCCAGGCTTTCACCAAATTTGGTAGTCATCATACGCATTTCCTTCATGAAAGCGTCGTTTACATCTTTTTGGTTAGCTAGACGCTCTCTCTCTAGCTCCAGTCTATCTTTATCTTCCTTGGATACAGATTTCCATAGATCAGTAACGGCCCCATCTAGGTCGTAATCTTCTTGTTTGATTCGTTTCAATTCTTTCAAATATCCGTGATCAGTCTTAGGAAGACCAGACGTGAACGGCATAGATAGCGGAGATCGTCTATGAGATAAAGGGTTGTTAGACCCCACTCTACTGCTGTCTGGTGTATTTAAACCGTAGATAGCTTCAAAGTTCGACGAACCAAAGACTTTTTCTGCAGCCTCAATGATTTCGTCTAACTTAATAGGATCTTCTTCGCGTCGATTTTTGATCGTAGAAACGCGTATATCGCGTCTAACTTGATCAAATACAATCTTTCTAGCCTGATCATCGAAGGCTATTAAATATGACCGTACGGCATCCCTGTTCGAGATAATAGCCGGGTCTTGCATAAGTTTGACGCACTCCGCCCTGAACATAACATTGTACAGACGAAGTTTGCCTTTATCTAGCAAAGTGATTGGCTCTAAGTGCTCAATCACCGCTTTTAATTGATTCATCGATCCTCTAGGGTCTTGTACGACGCCAGGGAATAAGTTCTCTAGTTCCTCTCGGAACTTATCATAGTTAGGCTGCTGTACGCTAGCCAAATGTTTAAGCACTTCTCTCGTAGGGTACGTCGACCACTGTAGAGCTAGGCTAATCTTCGCCTCGGATTCCGAAATTCCATTTGCCTGGAAGATCGTTTCCGCTGCATCCAACCATTGAATGGCCGATAAAGGATCCGAAATATCAAGGATCGGAGGACTTCTATACATCTTTGGTAGGTGGTCCTTTGCAGCCTCGATCTGGGCTTTAGCGATAGCCGAGATGGCAGGTAGACCGTTAGGTCCAAGGTTATTTGCGTTATTCATTGCTGGTGGCATGTTTTGAGGATTATTCGAGTTAGACAGATTGAGATTGACGAAATTGGAAAGAGATCGGGACTGAGACGAGATAGGAGGCGAAAACTGAATGTGTGGAAAAGCTGATTGAAACCAAGACGAGATAATAAACGGATTCGGTGACGATGGGGAGGGATCTCGGTTTCGATATTCGAGATTTGATGCGGAGATAGAAGAAGGACTTCTTCCTTGCTCGTTGTCCGAGTTAGGAACTTCTTCAATCGGGGTTAAAGGTGATAAGGGTCTATGTGTTGCTGGATCGTCTAAGTCTAACGACTGTGACGGTCTAGTAGGTGTTATAGGGTATGCTCCAACAGATGGGCCTTCAGGCTCTTCTACTGTCGCTTTTCTTTTATTGTTATTACGAGTTCGCCCTCGATTATCTGACGAAGGGTTCACGGATATGCTTCTTCTGTTGTTAGACAGGAGTCGATCTAGCTCTTCAACGTCTACTTGACCGGCTCGTTGTGAATTGCGAGTCGTTCGTTTCGAAATTGAATCGCCTATTTTGTTTCTTCTACTTCGAAGATTTTATTTCGGCTCGTAGGCCTTTATCAAGTGTTTTTATAGCTTAGAACCCCTCGCGGTGGGCTCCAGATAATGCGCAGTGTGCGTGATCTACACTAAACCACAACCAAAACAAAACAAAGACTAATCTTAGTTAGACTTGTTCGTATGGTACCGCCGTATCAAATATTTATTAAGGGTGCGAGGGTGCGTTGTCAAAGGTTCCGCGGGTTCTTTTAGCTTTTATATTTCTTTTACAGGAGCTAGGGCTCGACTGCGTTTTATGTTTTTATAGTTTTATAGATGTGGGCTGACTTCTTTCTTTGGTGCTAGTGAGAACGGGAGCTAGGGCAATCGACCGTCTCGAGCTAGACTATATGTTATTACAACAGTGACGAAGGAGCTAGGGCAATCGACCTCGTATGTACTTCAAACTTCTTTCTCAAACACTAGGGACAACGGGAGCTAGGGCAATCGACCGTGTCTAACTAGTACCAGGAGCAAGGGAGCTAGGGCAATCGACCTTGTATGGATTTTATAGATGGGGTGTTTTACAACGAAGGGGAGCTAGGGCAATCGACCCAACGAGGCGTATTTCAATCAAACTAGAACGAGGGAGCTAGGGCAATCGACCTCGAAGCTAGGCTAGGCTTATTTCTTTGGTATGTACACAGGATAGTTCACCACAACCTTTCCTGGGCTCGTTTATAGAACTTCTTTCGACAAGGACAACGGGAGCTAGGGCAATCGACCGTGTCTAACTTATCTATCTTTATCCTCTTCGGAATAAGATGGCTACACAGGAGTTTTCTCTCTGTTTCGCACGTCTCAGACACCCACTCCGGTAGAACTGAGCGATTCGAGTGCCTCACAGGGACTTATCTCTGGTATATAATTTCGAGTGCCTCACAGGGACTTATTCTCTGGTATAGGTTTTGAGTGCCACACGGGGACTTATGCTCGGATATATGGGTGAGATACAAGTCTCGGGGAAAAGATGTGAATTCGTCCGCGGGGTGTTATCTGTTGTCTAACTAGCTAATGTAAGGTATATATGTGAAAAGAAATAACAAATATTCGGTAAAGGTCCAAGGTCCCAGAAAATGATGAAACGCCTCGAATCTCCTGAAATACTCGGGAACTTCCTAAACCTATTCTTCCGAAGCCTCCAACGTAGTGACTAGCTATATTTTGTCCGATAGTTCGATTGGTAATTGGCGGATGAGCATATGGGGCGGACCGATCGCAAGGCTAACTCGTTCCAATCTTTTATCCAAGTCTTCCGATCGTCGGGTGAACTTCAAATATCCATTCGGCACTCCACTTTATCCAGCATCCGGGTAGATCTATTCTGATCTAAGTGTTTCAAAATCATCAAGTTCCGGAACGGTAGTCTGACTTGTGTCTGACTCCTTCCAAGCTTTCGTCTCAACCTCTAGTGCGAGATCGTTTATTATTTGAGTAGTCTAGCTCGTAGTCAAGACTCTCCATAGTAAAGCATCATATAGGCGTATACTGTATAACTCTTGTCCGAGTTAACAGGTTATTATCATGTTCGCATAAAGTACGACTGCATCCATAGGCCAATACGAAACCACTGGAGTAAGTTCCGTTCATCGGTGTTGCATTAAGTCATCATGCCCTTGGTACGAAGCAAAGTGCTAGCTCGTTAAAAGGTCCTTGGTGGATATAAGGTGGGTCTACCAACTCGTAAGAGTGGGGGCCAAGTTCCTCTGAGCCGTCTTTAGTTAGACGAGCATGGATCACTCTTATGACCTTAGTGATACCAGTCAGATACATGATCCAACTTCGGTACTCCGCATGCATAGCAGTCTAGCTTGTTAGCTGACAACTCGGGCTGGTCTCAGCTCTCTAGTACATATTCCTACTTTGGAATTCGGTACTTTGAACGATTCTACTGATGAACGCGAAATATTCGCATCATCGCGCTTGAAAAAAACGATCTGGCTATAAATTTCAAATTACTGTCCCAAAAATAGAAGAAAATGAGGCTACAAGTACGCACTGGTTGGAAAAACCAAAAAATCTTTTTCGGGGGGGGGGGGGGGGGGGCGTGTTCTGGTTGACCAAATTCAATGTACTCTTTTGTCTCGATAGATAGTATTGGTCTTGAACGAGCTTGAACGTTTAAATGGTCCTGAATAAGAAAATTGGAGGGGAGGGGTGTGTTCGTAGAGAAACGGTAGGTCTTCGTCACGGGCTCGGCGGCAGTAAATTTCAAATCGGTCCGATATCCGCTCACGGGGTCAAGGCGCTCACCAGGTCACGAGGTTAGCTTGCAACCTGGACGTCGACCTAGCACTTCAACAAACATTCATCTAAGATACCAGTTGCACCTCTGCGGTGTGCACGACTTCATGATCATTGAGTATCCTCTTATCCGTTACTTTTTTCACTCAAGCTTGGAACACGAACAGACACGTACCACCACGCACACCTGGCCATTCAATGATTCACAGCAGCTAACGCTCCAGAGGCGGAAATATACCATGACATAAACCCTAAACAAATCCCGAACTTTCAATTCGTCCACAACGTGTCCCGTATTTCGGTCTCGTCTTTTCTCTGATAAATATTGAATATGTCTCTCGCTACCCAACGGGCTAGTCTCAAACACTGGATAAATTCGCCGAAAATTGTGCCTCGACATTACCACGGATCTTTCATGCCCACGGCTATCCTCCTCCGACTCAACGCGCATGCGAACTAGTTCGATCTGTGCGATGGCAACGTGAACGTGTCAACGAAAGGTCGATTCAGCGTTGGAATCTACGGAGAGAGAGTAAGGGGAATTCCAGTACGCATCTTCGACAAAAATTTGTTTTCATTTACGCTGATCATGATCTGCAATGTATCCCCGCTAGCTCGTCCGTGCTCCTCTTTCCGGTCAAACCACCAGCAACATCGATTCCCTGACCTTCCTCAATGTCTTGACCAGCCTACTCCCAATGACCTCCCCATCCGTACTCCTGCAAAAGAACCTCGAACGTGTCGCCGCAGGCTTCAAACCAGCAAATGAGGAAGAAGGTTCGAATGCCCCGAAAGAGTGCACGGCTAAGTGATGTCAATAAGTTGAACGTTGATTTTCTATGCAGTGAGCGAAGATCCGATTTGACTCGTAAGCTTTTTTCTTCTTTTTCTTTTCTTTTTCACGGTTGATGATATGACTATGTCTAGGTCCAATGTCATCCGATTCGCACGCACAGAAGAATTGCTGCGAGAAGGGGGGATGAAGTGATGCTCAGGCGAGTTCAAGCCTACGAAGGGTTAGACTCGGATATTGAATATTGAATTGGAAAAGTTTTTGCGATGATGAATGGGTCATTCAAAATCACTCGCTGCGTGGTATTCGGAATCCGAATTGTTTTCTGTTCTTTCATCTCTCCTGTCTGGATCTCCGTTGACGAGATTAGATGGGACTAAAATTTTGCTTATAAGGTTTGATTGTAAGCTGTTCTAGCTTTTGAATTTGAGGCCCAGCTGCCTCCAACCGTTCAAACCTAATTGAAATTGGAGCGAAATTACGGCAAGTGAGGACTGTTCATTGTTTCGAGCACAGCTCAGAGCTCGGAGCGAAGACACTTTCTGTTAAAGGCTGACCACGACGTTGGAATCAAATCAAGTGTTGGAGTCAAGTAGTTTAGTCGGTAATGGAATGACAATCATGATAACAGTGATCAGGATTCCCAACCTCACTCTTCCCCCAATAAGATCATGATTGCTTGCGTCTCATACTTTTAAAAAAAATGTGATTCATCCAAATAAATGTAAAGTTTACGATTTCTAGATTTTTCACGTCAACTGTCATTGATTTATCAATTTCTTGCTCGCGTTATCTCTTCGATTTTACTTGCCCCCATACATCCACGACGCCCAATTACTGGGAAAATCATGGATGACCTCATTCTCGGAAGACCAGAATTCTGAAAGGAATTATTAGTGTTATTGTCAAATATTGGACGGAATTTGTACGGGTCGACAAAGCGCTGTACATTTGGTCCGGTCGACCAGGAAGTCTTATGCTCTACAGCGGTACCACACTGACCGTTACTAATTTCAACGACTATCAAGTCGCTCCAACCGAACCATTCAGAACTCTCATTCTGACGGCGGGAGAGATGAATATCACATCACTTTTCTGAGTGGACAATCACCGATTTTCCCTTTGGTAGTGCTGATTTCTCCAAACCCCTTTCTCCAGCCCAGTGATCTGGTCCTGCAGTCCTTTCCGTTCTCTTACATTTATTTCGAGTCTTCTTCCAACGATGGAAGTTCTGATTCTGGTCAAGTTTATCAGGATATTACTGGTGGTGGGTCTGCTCATTTTCAACTAAAAGATTTCCACTTGAACCCTTCGTCTAAACAGAATAGCTATCCCACCGCGACGTAGCTTTCGCGAGAGAAAAACATCGATAAACGGATTAAAGCCTGGCTGTCAATCATATTGTGAAGTAAGTATATGTCAGTCATTGCTTCTTTGTGTTGCAAAGCACATACCTGCTATGTAAGCCTCAATCGGGACCAAACAGAACGGACGAGGAGAAGGGTTGGATGCGGAAGGAAGCTGATAAGGTATGTTTCCAGTGTTTCAGCCGAAATGTAATTAGATTTTATGCGCTCGACTGCTTGCAAAATGTATCATTTGTCAGAAGGAGCATAGTGGTGCTTTTAAACGAAAAGAAGGGTGTGGAGTAGTAACAGTGGGAAGGGGAAAAGGAGATGACGGCGCGTCCGGAAAAGGACTTGAAGATATAGAGGGAGGCCGTTGCGGGAATAGAACCACAAATTTGCAAACAAGTGAACAAATGACCTTGGAGAGCGGTAAATGCGGCAAGCTTCAAGACTCGGAGCAGATCCAGAA
Source organism: Collybiopsis confluens (assembly GCA_013368555.1). Classification (NCBI taxonomy): domain Eukaryota; kingdom Fungi; phylum Basidiomycota; class Agaricomycetes; order Agaricales; family Omphalotaceae; genus Collybiopsis; species Collybiopsis confluens. The sequence goes on along the minus strand of JAACJN010000201.1, from coordinate 52,188 downwards.
GTTCAAAGTGTTCATGATGGACCATATACTAGATGGAACATTATTTCTAAATACAAATACGAAAACATTGTAATGACTGGCAACCCAACTCGTAATAACGGCTCCAGCGCTTGTTAACATCGAGGGGATATATAAATTAGGAATATTTCAATGAACTGTATTCATTAATGATTATGGCTAAACCATTTGAGTCACAACTCACGGCTTTCACTGCTACTCTTCAACATCTTCCTCTTCCTGTTCCACCCCAGATTGCATTGGGGCTCCAATATTTCCTAACATCCTATTCGTAGCAAAGTTCATTCCTGAAATTGTGGTAATTGTTTGACTCCTTGTCTCTTCCAATGACGAAAAGGTGCGCAAGTTGAGAACAAGTCGACTGATCAGGATATTCGGCAAGCTACTGGCACATAAGGATATTGAGTCTAATGGGTAGGGCTTGTCACCCACATATTAAAAAATGGAGCAATAAAGGCCCAGATAGTTGATAGCTGAACATGAGTGACAAGAGTAGTAGAGAAAGCTAGAGCATAAGCGCAAACAATTGGAAGCTGTTTTACATACCTGGTTGCGAGTGAAGAGCGTCGTCTAAAGAAAGTGTGTGAACTTTCATTAGCATGTTTATTAAAGTTCCGCTATACCAGAGTGAATATAACGTTAATGACTACTACTACAATCATGATCCTGTACAAGTAGGTCATTTATACTCATACTGCAAGAATCAGGGGTGTTGTGCAAGACATACAGAAAATAGAGCACACCTAGAGTGAATAATATGGTCAGATGGAGTCAGATTCAATCCAGGAGTTTAACATATGCGTACCATCAATCAAGATCACCTGTGTAACACTAGCTTGTCCTAACCTTCGCATTGATATGGTATGGCGAATAGTCCGTTGTATGGTCAGCCCAAATATAAAAGCATCAAATGCCAAAGCAATGCATGGAGTGGCAACCTGTAATATATTAGATAGGAGGACTATATATATCAGAATCAATAACTTTGAACTTTTAATTTTACTCACATCTAGACAATGTGTTCATTGGTTGCCAACACCTTAGCTTTTTTTGCTTGACTCGGAGCCACTCACTTATGAAATACAAGTGTATCTTTATATTGCACTTCACATCTTGAGAACTTCTGAAATGGAGAACCAGATGTAGAATAAGCTGGGGTAAATATCAAAAACTAGATAGAAAATCAGGTGAGCTCAGTAGGTAAGTCAATTTGTGAGAGTTGTTGAAAAACTACCACTGTATCCGTGACCAATCTCAAAGTTATGAGAAGAGCAGATACCGCAAGAATAATACGGCTCTTGATGTAGATTGCATAAACCCTTAAAGTAGCGAGAACTAGCCAAATTCAAGGTCATCACTGCAGTAATCAATGGACCATTCCTACCACTGGTCATCACAACTGAGAGAATCTCCAGCACTTCAGAAGAACTATAAAATCTCTGGCACCTGATTTGAAAGGGTTAGATAAATAGAAGTAACTCAGAGATGGAACACACCTCTGATCTGTACTGTTTCCCGGTGTGATTTGAACCAGCCCAATGGACAGGAACAGTAAAAAAGAGTATCGGTTCACGATAAACAGGACCGATGTTCCTGTGGGTTTTCTCAGCCACAATGTCCGTATCTTTGTAGGTAGGGTTGCAATAAAATCTGCAATCCACAACGCTGCAAAAATTCTGGTATTCAATATCCAGTTCTTGAATTGAAAAGCCGTGAACACCTGCGGAAGCAGCAACTGCATAGTTGGCAAGCACCCTTTAAACCAACCATAATGAATGATTTTCACAGGAAATTGATGAAATGAGCTTACCAGATATTGAGTTCTTCAAGTTCAGTGCTATCCATGGATATTCAAGTGGGAGAGAAATAGACTATAGTATAAAGCCTCCCGTGAATTCGGGCTTATAAGTATTCGGCATGCTGTTCATAATCTTGATTCAACTCAATTCTATCCGTCATTAATCAATAATTGTAGTGATTCTGATGTTTGATGACCCGATCTTTCTCTCTCTACATGTTGCCACTCCTCTTCAGATCCGACTTTTGCTGTCCACAGCAACTTTCCGTCGCCCACACAGCTTTATTGCTCATATATATTACTTACCTACATCTTCCCACTCCACATTAATTTCAGATTCAACTTTTGTTATCCACAGAAACCATAAACTTTACATCGCACGCACAGCTTCATTGCCATTACATCGATATTACCTATGATTTGATGGTATCTTACAATGAAAGACAACTTCCTCTAAGTCCTATAATTGTATCCCTCATTGTTCATCTTTTCCATGTTTCATTATGCGATGCAAGAGGAAAAGCTACATGTGCAGCTCGGCTAGCAAGCAACCGAAAGAGGGAGCGCCGGGGGGCAGGGACGAAGCTGAGTGCTCTACAAGGTGAGATAGAAAGAAAATAGGGAGGGAAGCATAGCTCGGGAGGGCGATGATCATAGACTAGTACAAGGAGTGAAGGAAATCATAGGAAAAATAAATATTTGAGGAAGAACATGTACGAGGAGTGAAGGAAAAGAAATAAGAACGTCAGACCCGTACACTACACCCTCCCAGCGACGTGGGACAACCGACGACAGCGTATGTCATTTAGTAGGTAAAGGCCGAAACTTATTTCAAATGATCACTATCAGTTCTGGACCTTTCGGAATTGTCGGATGCATTCCCGTTGCCGTGACAAGGTCTGGGTCCTAAATAAATTAACTCTGGGTCTTCTAGACCAGTGTAGATGCATGAGGGTGTTTCAGTTTCAATGGGACCCAAGTAGATTATTATACCATTCAAACATACCTTTTTGGGACCACTCAGAATGTATATAAGGAGGAGGAAAATGAAGGAAAAGGACAAGCAGTGGATTTCCCCCTCATTTGACTAGTGCTGTAGTAAACAGGGATTGTCTATTGGCTTCTGGTGCAGTTGTTGAAGTCCAGTTGGTGTTTGGTGGTAGTGCTCAGAACAGATTGGTGTTTTACTTATAACTTGTGTTTTGTGTTTTGGTTGTGTGTTTTGTGGATTTGTTGAACTTGGTATATTTTCGTTATTGGAAACTTGTGTTCTCGTAAAAACTCTACAACTACTACCCACCCCCTCTGTTACTTTTCAGAGTATAAACTTCTAAGTCAACTGTTTACCCTTTGAACTTAGTATTGTGTGTGTTTGGTGTTGGTTTTGCTTTCACCATTGCACTCAGCACATCAACTGTCATGAGATAACCGCTCACATGTTCTTGTTCGCCGCTTTCCCTTTTTGGAAAGATAAAACGGTTTCGGACACTATCAATTCTTCTTCGCCTTTGAGACTTTCTCTCTTCAGAAAGAATAAAAATTACAGCTATGTTATTTTTGTGTTTCATGTAACATCATCATGATGTCATATTTTTTGGTTCGGGGGCAGTACTTACTAACGAAGAAGTAGGAGTGCAAAGCTGAACGGTGGGGACCATGGGGGTTCATCCTACTAGTAAGTAGTATTTCCCTCTCAAATTGTAAGCTTTTCCGAGTTCTATTCTGTGGGGGTGCCAGGGCTCCCAATTCATAATGTCCTTTTCGTTCCTCTAGTGCCGGACAAGTGTCAACTAGAGGGAGATGGTAATTCGGGTCCAAGCAGACAAAAACAACTGCGGCCGGGCCTCAAATTGGATACCCGTCATATCAGAGTTGGATCTACGGTCTAAGATCTATTCCAGACGGAATCAATACTGTGCAGTTGTACAGCAGTTGTAGATCATCAGTGAAGAAAATTCGAAGCTCAGGTCATGCCGACCCGTGGGGTCAACAGTTTAATCAGAAAAGGTGTGCAGTTTTGATCAAAATTGGTGTTCGGCTGAATCAAAAAATTGGTGTGCAGCAGGTGCGCAAGATGAACGAGTTGTACACGTATCGCAACTGCATGTTGACTGGTTTTATTCGCCTCCATCAGCTGCGTTGCTGATTTCTCACGATAGTTTGATCAAGCTACCTTGAGGACACCGAGCACTGAGCAGACACCCAGAGGAGACCAATGCCCGGTGTAGCGCCAATGAACGGTTTAGCAGGGTATGCTTTAGTTTCAAACTCTTCCATTTCATCCTGCGCCTCATGCACTTCAATCTTCACCGCCTCCTTCTCCTTCCAGCATTCATAAACTTCAAGACAAGGGAAGACAAACGCAAGATCAGCGCCTATGAATGGAATTTTGAAAGCGGCAGTTTCAACGAGATGCAGATAAGGCGGCAGCGGAGGAGAGAAAAAGCGGAGGTTCGAAAAGTGCGTTGAGCTCGACTGAGGTTCAAGAGGTATGATAACAGTGCTGAGCTTGGATAGAAGTTAGGCGCGGTACCGGAGGTATACTAGGAGCGGGAGGAAGTGAGGTGTATGAGTGAATAACAGCGGTACTGTATTTGCGAGCTTTCAACGGATATTGAACAGTAGCTGCGGCAACTGATCGCTTCACCAAACCTGAAGGGAGGGTTTCCGGGGTTGGAGAAACCTCGAAGCGTTTGACGCAAATGTATATATGTGTGAGCCGTTCGTTAGAATCGTCTGGATGCTCTTGAAAGAATATATGTAAAAAGAAAATAGCCCGAAGTAAGCAACTCCCAGGACGTGCTTCCTTGAAAAGAAATTTTATTTCATGGTGCTTTCAATTTTGTTGATTTGGTGATTATCTGTTCCCTAGAGTTGAGACTTTAGCGGAGATAGAAATTTTAGGGCTTGAAGAAAGCAGCAATCCATTCACTAGCTGCGTGAGGATGTAAAAAAATCGGGGTGAATTTTTTTTTTTTTTGTTTTTTTTTTTCTCTTTTTGCGGGAGGAAGAGTACAAGCAAATAGCAGGTATTATCTTGGTCAACACTGGAAACTCACCTGTAGATTTAACGGTACATTTTACAGAGAGTTCTGTGCTCGAGGTCCACCCGGCGCGGAGCATTTGTGAGTAGGATCAGAGAGTGCTAGTGGGATTGTTTAACAGGTGACAAGGATATCTATAGTAGTCGTGGTGGCAAGAGGGGTACAAGAAAACTATCAAATCTTACTGTAGAACACCTGTACTTTTTTGTTTTAGGCCATCATTCATCATCCATCCATCAAACAAACCCAGTTGAAATACTATACGCCGCATTGCCTTCCATCCTCTACATCAACGCTTCCTGGGCAGGATACCTCCTTGAACCTCTACTTGCATACCAATCCTCACCTTTATACAGTCCAGAATTCGCAGCTAAGGATCTAGGGAATAGATTTCCTTATGCTGAAGGAAACAATGCAACTGCTGCGTTAGATGGAATTGAGGATGTAGGTGATATGGTTATCATGGTTTGGGCACATGCGAGGTTCAGTGGAGATGGTGGGTTGCTGGGGAGATATGTGAGTGGCTGTTTTGTTATTGTCTGGCATTCACTTGAAGTCCCTTTTCTATTCGCCGAACGTTCTACCCCATTACTGACTACTCCTTCTTTTGGTATGGTAGTATTCAACATTGAAGAAGTGGACAGAATCTTTGATAAAAGATGACCTGTTGATGCCAAATGAGTTGTAAGTCATATTTTCTTCCCTGGAGATTTTATACATCTTTGAATTGGAGCTCCTTCCCACCGCTTCGGATAGTCTCTCCGCAGATGGGCTAACTAGCCCGAACCAGACTAACTTGGCTATCAAGGGTATTTTGGCAATTAGGACAATGGCTGAGATTAGTACGACGGTTGGAGAGTTGGATGATGGGCAGAAGTATGGGGTATGTCCTTTTTTTCCCTTCCCCTCTAGATTCGTTCCTCGTTTTAACTCTGCATCGCAGAGCCTTGCTGCTTCCCTAGTAAGCCAATGGGAAACATTGGCCGGCTCATCAGGACATCTCACTTCGACCTATGAAGTGACCAGTTCATGGGGACTGATGTACAACTTGTACTACGACAAGCCGTTCGGATTCGGACTTGTTTCAGATAGGGTGAGTGTTTTTTGCTTCATCCACATTTGTCCGCGAGGTTTGAAAACCCGTTTCTTGCCGGAAAAAAAAAGATATATTCCCAGCAAACTACTTGGTACTCCAACGCACTTTCTGCGGCACCCGCATTCGGTTTCGCATTCGACACCAATGAAAACACCAATGAGGCTTCTGTTGCCAAATCCCACTGGACCTTGTTGACCGCCGGTACTGTGACGGACAATGGGACGAGGAATTCGTTGGTGTCCCAGGTCCGTGGCGCTATTGCAAATTCGAAGAGCTTTACTGTATTCCCCACGACATACGGGACGTCTGATGCAAGCGTTATAGGTGGCGCCGCTAGGTAAGAGGGGGAAAAGTCGGGCTGAGACAAAATTAATTGAGTGATTGATTGATCCTAGTCCTGCTCAAGGAGCGATGTACTCTTTACTTGCTCTCAAGTAAGTGCTATTCTCAAAACGTAGTCTTGTTTCGCGATATCACACTCTAATATTATTTTACCACTAGCCTTCCAAAAAGGACAGTCAGCGCTACCTCGTTGGGTAGTGGAAAGAAATCAAGCAATAATGCGAGAGCCATAGCCGGAGGTGTCGTTGGTGGTCTAGCAGCACTTGCTCTTCTATCACTCGGTATCCTATTCTACAGGCGCCATCTCAGAATAGGAAAAGGAGGAGTCAAACACAGCGACGAAAAGTCTCCAGACTTTTCTATGATGTTCAGGCCGAGGAAGAAACATAGAACCAGTAATTCTGTTTCGCAGGAGCTGATGGATGGGTATCGTATCAAGGCGTACCCGTCGACACCTGAATTCACTACTAGTCCGCATGTGCATATTGCGACTGGACCTACCCCGACTCATCAGAGACCATCTCCCGGGGGTGATATTACACCTTACGACATAACAAATAGAGGTGGTGAGAGGGAGGATGGGTCAGGGCAGCAGAGACCACGTATGGGGCCACTTCCCGCGAAAATAACCTCGGGTGCTAGAGCTCCGAGGAGTGAATCAAGTACGAGAGTGGGGGGTAGAACGCCCTCAGTTTCCGAAACTGGTTTATCAGCTATTGCGGCGGAGCTGAGAGGGCAGGTGGAGAATCTGAGGAGGGAGATGGACGAAATGAGGATGCAGACGCAGTATGAACCTCCGCCGGAATATGAGTGACCATCTTACTCTTGCAAGCACTTGCGAGAGGAGGGTTGAGTCGGCGGAGGGAGGGGGTAGATCGTCTCCACAAACACCATATGTTCTTATTGTAGTACCTTCCATAAGCAATTAATACCCATTCTGGGATCCCGACCCTCAAGGAAATGATGTGGAAGAAAAAGTGCGGAGACCCTGCACTAGGCGGGTTGGAAGGAGCGGGCAGGGAGAAAGACGACTTGAAATGACGGAGTTTGATGAGCTTAAAGGGAGATACCGAGCGAACCTGGCTGTCCATGGTGGATAGTATCTGCAATTCCTGCGGCACCGTATTATATCCTCTTCCTCTACCGCCTTTCATCTGCCTACCATTCGCGACACAGAAAAGATGATTATTTGTGGGATAACAAAGGTATTTGAAGAAAAAGATTGGATGTGGTACATATACACGGAACGGAAGAATAGAGGGAGTTTGAGTTTAAACTTGACGCTTGAAGCCTGGCTGTCGACGATGAAATATACTGACGCGATGGCGATCAGTCATTGCTTCATTGTGTTCCAAAGCTCATACCTGATATGTAAGCCCAATTGCCATGCCCAAAACCCTCAATTGGGACCAACCAGAAAGGATGAGGAGAAAGCGTTGGATACTGAAGTAAGCTGATAAGGTAAGCTTCCGGCATGCTTAACGCTGCCCTCGAGACTCGAGTTAGCTGGCCGATCTATCCTTTCAACTTCTCTGCCCTTTTCTTTTCAGCCAATTGTGAATGGATTTTTTGCGCTCGGCACTATCATTTGACGTCCGTCATTTGAGTTCAGGACAGGGTAAGGAGGCTACTGGCCAGAGTACGCGAGGTACCAAACAACTTGCACGTTGTACTTGGATGATAAATAAAAGAGAGAAAACTTACCACAGATCCCATCAGATAAACGACGGAATAATGGAAAAGGTCAACGAGACCAAGGGAGAAGGGTCCATAGAACCGGCCCGGGGGAGGTAGTCCCCGACTCTGACCGAGATGCAGCAAACTGCTAAATCTCGTCCCAAATGGCAGGAGTCTTCCACGATGTGATCACGCTACTCCTTTTTCCTAGATTTGTTAGCTCAATTGCGAGTGTCAGTCCTAGTGCGGTGGAAGCTAACCGGGGCCGCCGGCAACACCAGTGATGTACTCATATGATGATGAGTGTCAAAGGAAAACTAACATAAAACATGAATGAGTTTTTTTTCGAGTTCTGTGTGTGCTTTGCGCATGATGGAATTGAAAGGCAATAGCTTGTACTCTATACTTAAAGAGTAAAGGAAAAAGTATGTTACAACCTCAATAGAGTTGACAGCTGCCTTGCATATTGCAGTTTTCAAGACTGTTGGCATGCCGGCTAGATGAAGATGCTGGCCATAGGCGGCCGCAGGCCCTATCGCCTGCTCACAAAGCAGTGCTCATCTCATTAAAAAACTCGGAGTAGGGTTCTGCAAAGTCGGGTTGGGCCAGGTCATGGTCAGAACAATCCTGACCCCAACCCCAGCTTGAGGGTCAGGTCAACTAAGGGTCAGGTCAGGTCAGGGTCAAGACCTTGAGTCAGGTTCTGCAAGCTCAACACACAGAGAAGGAGAAGGTCATCTAAGGCTAAAAAACCATCAGAAATGGTGTTATAGACCATTTACAGTGTGATAAATCACTCTCGCAGACATTCCTGCCACAATATCTTGTGGCTTAGGGTCAGGGTCAGCAGAATTCCTGACCCTGGCCCCGACCCAACCTTTGGGTCAGGTTGACCCGGTGGGGTCACAGTCGGGTCGAGGGTCATGACCCGACTTTGCACAACCCTAACTCGGAGCAGATTAAGAAGATCAAAGTCATCATGATGCACCATATACTAGGTGGAACATTATTTCCAAATATAAGTAGAACAACATTGTAATGACTAGCATCCCAACTTGTAATAACTGCTCCAATGACTGCTGACATCGAGTAGAAATATAAATTAACAATATTTCTAGAAGTTGTATTCATTAATTCAATGATTATGGCTAATGTTGGAATATACAAAAATAGCATTTTACAAGAATAAAACAGATAACACAAATATAGGATACAAAGGTATATTTAGGTACAAAACTCCACATTACTTGATAAAACATCACTTACAACAGATATCATATCCACTTAATACATAGCTCTATTATTGGTTACACAGTATATAAGCTGTAGTTTATATGGATGTATCTTCATCTAATTGTCCCTTGTCTACTTTCATTCAGCATGTAGAGGACAAACAGAATTATAACTCTCTTTGCTCATTATTCAAGAGTGACAAATATCTCCAATCCTAAACCTCTATTTTTATTTCCAACAGCTAAGCCATTTGAGTCACGACTCACGGCTTTCATTCTTCAATGTCCTCCTCTTCCTGTTCCACCTCCCCAGATTGTGTTGGCACTCCAATATTTCCTAACATCCTAGTTGTAGCAAAGTTCATTCCTGAAATTGTGGTGATTGTTTGACTCCTTGTCTCTTCCAATGAGGAAAAGGTGCGCAGGTTGAGTAAAAGTCAACTGATCAAGATGTTTGGCAAGCTACTGGGACATAAAGATACTGAGTGTATTAGGTGAAGCTTGCTCACCCACATATCAAAAAATGGAACACTAATGATCCAGATAGTTGATGTCTGAGCACGAGAGTGGTGGAGGAAGCTAGAGCACTGTAAGCACGAACCATTGAAAACTGTTTCACATACATTGGTGCCGGTAAAGTGTTCTGTCTACAGAAAATGTGTGAACTTGCATGAGTATAATAAACACTGCAATAACATGATGTTCCGCTACACCAGACTAAATCTAACGTCAACGGCTCCTACTACCATCATGCTCCTGTATAGTCAGTGGTTTATTCATATTCATGGTGCCAAAGTCAAGGATGTTGTGCAAGACATACAGAAAATAAAGCATTCCTAAAGTCAATAATATGGTCAGATGCAGTTAGGTTAAATCCAGGAGCCTAACAAATTTATGCCATCAATCAAAACAACCTGCCTAAACCTCTATTTTTATTTCCAACAGTTCTTTGTATGGTCAGCCCATATCCGGCGATGTGCTGAGTGGGGTGATGAAAATACCAAAACACCCTAAGGTCAAAGGGGCAAAACAGGTGGACTTGAGATTTTATACTTAAAAGTAACAGAGGGGTGTGTGTAATAGTTGTAGAGTTGTTCCGAAAACACAAGTTTCTAATAGCCAAAATATACCAAGTTCAAAAACATGAAAACATGCCCAAAATCAAAACACAAAACACAAGTTATAGGTAAACACCAAACTGTTTCTGAGACTGACACCAAACACCAACTGGACTGTTACAACTGCACCAAAGTCAACAGAAAGTCCTTAACACTGGTAGCAAGAAGGGGGCAATCCACTGCTTGTCCTTTTCCCTTGTTTTCCTCCTCCTTTTATATCTACTGAGTGGTACTAAAAAGGTAACTACAAGCTATACCAATTGAGGACTAGTCCCATGCTGGTTCCACAGCTTTGAATAGAATGTCATAATAAACATTTCGACCTTTGTTTTTAGTTTGTTTCAGACATATCCAAAATATGGAACTGTCACAGACCCTTCAACGGTGACTTCAATGGCGGGCTAAGCTACCCTAACAAGATAGAGTTTGATGTAGTGACAGCTGTGTTGGAATATTCAAAGTACGTTTACTATACTATCTATGGAACTCTTCATCTGTACTTATATCTTGGACTTGTATATAAGCTCCAGCTACTTACTAGTAGTGCTAGTGGCGATTGCTCCTTCCTGATCTGTGTGATCAGTCTACTATAGTGCTTGGTGCACTCTGCTCTATCATCCTCTATTCCATATACTCTAACAAGCTGGTATTTTTAATACTGAGGTAAACACTGTCGCACCTGGTTAGACATCTATGCGTGCTCGTCAGCTGTGAAAGAGGGAAAAAAAAGGGGAGGGGCACTAAGCGAGGTGTGATTTTGAGAACAAACACTAAATTGTTTGGTCACCAAATGCTCTCTCGCGAGGGTCCCGAAACGGGATGCCAAGCTCAAGCCAGCACTGGTGAATGTATGTAATACATGAACTACTGAAAAAGGAAAAAAAAAAAAAAAAAAAGCAACAGGGCAAGTGGAATAGAAAATGGGTGGGGCGAAAAAACAGAAGAGGCTCACTATCGAGCTCTATGTGAGATATGTGAGAGAGAAAAAGGACAACAAAGATCTACCTATCGAGCTCTATGTGAGATATGTGAGAGAGAAAAAGGACACGAGAATCTCTGGAACATCTAGTACCAGATTATATACTAAAGGCGAGAGCCCCAAAACGTCTGAACAATGAGGGAAGTCAAAGAGGTTGGCCACAAACTAGAGTGGCTTGCCGATGAGGACAAAAAAAAAAAAAAAAAAAAAAAAAAAAAAAGAGGGAGGGCGCTCGCTGCATAGACCGGTCCACTTTTAATGGTAATAGTAATACATGTTATAGACTTGTATTGTCTAGACAAGGAGCATTTTGCTCAAAAAGGATATGAATGACCGGCACCTGATTTGCAAAGGTTAAATAGAAACTCAATCAAAGTAAGGCAAAGATGCCACACACTCTTGATCTGTACTGTTTCCCGGTGTGATTGCAACGAGCTCAAGGAAAAGAAACAGTAAAATATAGTATCAATTCAAGATAAGCAGGACCGATGTTCCTGTGGGTTTTCTCATCCACAATGTTTGTATCTCCGTAGGTAGGGATGCAATAAAATCTTCAATCCAAAGTACTGGGGAAATCCTGATATTCAATATCCAGTTTTTAGATTGGAAAGCCGTGAGCACCTGCGGAAGCAGCAAATGCATAGTTGTTAAGCACCCTCAATACCAACCATAATGAGAATTTCACAGAACATTGTTGGCATGAACTTGCCAGAAATTAAGTAGTTCAAGTTCAGTGCTATCCATGAATATTCAAGCGGGAGAAATATACTATAGTATAAAGCCTCCTGTGAAGTCGGGCTTATAAGTATTCGGCATGCCGTTACTAATAACCTTGATTAATCGCACTTCTGTCCGTCATTAATTTGTAATGATCCTGATCTTTGACAATATAACTCAATCTTTCCCTATATTATTTACCTACATCTTCCCACTCCACTTTAATTTCCGATTTCACCTTTGTTATTGCCGAACCTATAGGCTAGGTCTCTGTATCCGAACGTCCTGCGTCGCCATAGCTCCATTTGGGTGATAGCTCCATTTGGGCATGTTCTCACTCTTGTACTCAAATACTCAGCCTGATGTTGGAATATACAAAAATAGCATTTCACGAGAATAAACCAGATAACACAAATATAGGACACAAAGGTATATTTAGCTACAAAACTCCACATAAATTCACAGAGTATCCACATACATTCCCAGAGTATCCACATATGTTCACATTGTATTCACTTGATACATAGCTCTATTATTAGTTACACAGTATACTGTAGTTTACACGGATGTATCTTCATCCGATTGTCCCTTGTCTACTACTTTCCTTCAGCATGTAGAGGACAAACGGAATTATAGCTCTCTTTGCTTATTATTCAAGAGTGACAAATACTATCTCCAATCCTAAACCTCTATCTTTATTTCCAACACCTGATGCCTCACAAACATTTGCTTGTCACCAATCACATGTTAATCTACACTTTTTTTGTCTACCTGTGCCAGGTTCATGTTTTCTTTGTGGTACATAAACACTCCCCAGGATCAATTTTTTGATCCAATACCCTCTGCAACTCAAGTACGCTTGCACTGTAAATTGCCTTTTTGTAACAAATTGGCTATACTCGAAATACAAAGGTCAGACCCGTACACTACACCCTCCCAGCGACGTGGGATAACCAACAACAGCCTTATGTCAGTCAGTAGGTAAAGGCTGAAACTTCTGAGGTCGAAGAAAGGGTTATCCCCAGGTTCCGGGAGAAGACTGCGAACCACACTCGCTTGGAGCCTTGCGTAAACCTCTAGGTTTATGTAAGCCCAAAACATGCCAGATGTCGCGTTGTTGACGCAAATTTTAGAAAAATCTAAAAATAGGATCGCTAGGATTCGTAGATCTTTGACATCTGCATCAACTGTCGTCGATTAATAGCTTATGAGAAGAGCAGATACCGCAAGAATAATACGGCTCTTGTTGTAGATTGCATAGACCCTTAAAGTAAAGAGAGCTAGCCAAATTCAAGGTCATCACTGCAGTAATCAATGGACTATTCCTACCACTGGTCATCACAACTGAGAGAATCTCCAACACTTCAGAAGAATTATGAAGTATCTGGCACCTGATTTGAAAGGGTTAGATAAATAGAAGTAACTCAGAGATGCAACACACCCCCGATCTGTACTGTCTCCCGGTGTGATTCCAACCAGCCGAATGGACAGGAACAGTAAAAAAGAGTATCGGTTCAAGATAAACAGGACCGATGTTCCTGTGGGTTTTTTCAACCACATTGTCCGTATCTCCGTAGGTAGGGTTGCAATAAAATCCGCCATCCACAACGCTGCAAAAATTCTGGCATTCAATATCCAGTTTTTGAATTGAAAAGCCGTGAACACCTGCGGAAGCAGCAACTGCATAGTTGTTAAGCACCCTCAATACCAACCATAATGAATGAACTTCACAGGAAATTGTTGAAATGAGCTTACCAGACATTGAGTTCTTCAAGTTCAGTGCTATCCATGGATATTCAAGTGGGAGAGAAATAGACTATAGTATAAAGCCTCCCGTGAATTCGGGCTTATAAGTATTCGGCATGCTGTTGATAATCTTGATTTAACTACATTCTGCTTATCATTCATCAATAATTCCTAGGAATTCTAATGTTTGATGACCCGATCTTTCCGTATATTATTTACCTACATGTTCCCACTCCACTTCAGATCCGACTTTTGCTGGCCACAGCAACTTTCCATCGTCCACACAGCTTTATTCCCATTACGTCTGTATCACCCATACATTATTTACCTACATCTTCCCACTCCACATTGGTTCAGATTCAACTTTTGCTATTCACGGAAACTTTACAGCTTTATTGCTAGGTTCTTGGTTTATGTAAGCCCAAAAACATGACAGATACGGTCGTGACGCAAAATCTAAACATAGAAGCGCTAGGATTCTTGGATCCTTGACATTAAATGAGATAACCGCTCACATGGTCTTGTTCGCCGCTTTCCCTTTTTGGAAAGATAAAACGGTTTCGGACACTATCAATTATTGTCCGCCTTTGAGACTTTCTCTCTTTAGAAAGAATAAAAATTACAGATGTGTTATTTGCCTTGGTTCAATCATGGGACTTGAGGGCTCCCAAATTAGATTAGCTGGGTTTTCCCGGTGGGATCAGGCGCTTCAAGGCGGGGAAGGCTATCTGTCGTCAAATCAAGGTCACGCGAGATTCATATCTACCTATGACAGTACGTAGAATGAAAAGTACATCAAATGGTACTTTGTAGAATGAAAAGTACAATTTGACCCGGTGTAAGTACATAACAAACAGCCTGGGAGGAATATTGCAAGCTCACGAGGTACAATTTGCCGATGAAAGCTGTCTTCATAAACAACCCTTCATTTCATTCCGACGGACTCTGGATTTTTTTACCCCGCATTCATACGGTATCATCCAGTAGTGAGGTTCACCGCACTGTGCATTGATTACAACCAAAGCGCAGTCACGGTCAACGAATACCCTCTCTGTCATCGCATCAATCACACCCCAAGTTTTTTCTAGCTCATAGACCTTGAGTGAACAGAGTTCCAAAGAACGAGGGATGCGAGTGCGATTGACCGTCAACGCAGAGATCTGAGATTTCAACAAGTCCGGGCTTCTCTCACACCGATCAAATGGGATCAAATTTGTCGACTGGTTTTGAGAAAATCTAAAAATAAACATCGAATTTACGATTTCTAGATTTTTCACGTCACAGCCCAGTGATTTCCTGCAGTCCTTTCCGTTCTCTTACATTTATTTCGAGGCTTCTTCCAACGATGGAAATTCTGATTCTGGTCAAGTTTATCAGACTATTACCGGTGGTGGGTCTGCTCACTTTCAACTAAAAGATTTCCACTTGAACCCTTCTTCTAAACAGAATAGCTATCCCACCGCGACGTAGCTTTCGCGGGAGAAAAACATTGATAAACGGAGTGAAGCCTGGCTGTCAATCATATCATGAAGTAAGTATATGTCAGTCATTGCTGCTTTGTGTTGCAAAGCACATGCTTGCTATGTAAGCCTCAATCGGGACCAAACAGAACGGACGAGGAGAAGGGTTGGATGCTGAAGGAAGCTGATAAGGTAAGTTTCCAGTGTTTCAGCCGAAACGTAAGTGGATTTTATGCGCTCGACTGCTTGCAAAATGTATCATTTGTCTTACAAATTGTGCACCATTTACCCTCTTTTTTGGGTCTTGGGTTGATATATTACATCCGTCATTTAAAGTTAAGTCGAGGTGGGAGAAGGGTAACATGAAAGCACTTTGAACTCAGGATCAGTAGAGTTCAAGGAAATTCACGCGAACAAGAAAAGACAACATATTGTGAAACTGACAAAGATCAATTAAAGTTTTACGCAAGTGACAACATGGGTGCGGCGATAGGAAAGAGATACAGTTGTACGGGTAAGGAGGGGATGTGATGTGACGTGCACTAGAAGAACGAGAGCAGGGGGTAGGGGCATGTACTACATTGGAAAGGTATAAGGCGGTAACCCGTCATTCCCAAAGATCTGTCTGAGGACCAGCGGAGGACGTGGCAGCCTGGCAGATGTGAATCAGGTGCCAGAAGGAGCATAGTGGTGCTTTTAAATGAAAAGAAGGGTGTGGAGTAGTAACATTGGGAAGGGGAAAAGGAGATGACGGCGCGTCCGGAAAAGGACTTGAAGATATAGAGGGAGGCCGTTGCGGGAATAGAACCACAAATTTGCAAACAAGTGAACAAATGACCTTGGAGAGCGGTAAATGCGGCAAGCTTCAAGACTCGGAGCAGATCCAGAAGTTCAAAGTGCTCATGATGGACCATATACTAGATGGAACATTATTTCCAAATATAAATACGAAAACATTGTAATGACTGGCAACCCAACTCGTAATAACGGCTCCAGCACCTGTTAACATCGAGGGGATATATAAATTAGGAATATTTCAATGAACTGTATTCATTAATGATTATGGCTAAACCATTTGAGTCACAACTCACGGCTTTCACTGCTACTCTTCAACATCTTCTTCTTCCTGTTCCACCCCAGATTGCATTGGGGCTCCAATATTTCCTAACATTCTATTCGTAGCAAAGTTCATTCCTGAAATTGTCGTAATTGTTTGACTCCGTGTCTCTTCGAATGATGAAAAGGTGCGCAAGTTGAGAACAAGTCGACTGATCAGGATATTTGGCAAGCTACTGGCACATAAAAATACTGAGTATAATGGGTAAAGCTTGTCACCCACATAGTAAAAAATGGAGCAATAAAGGTCCAGATAGTTGATAGCTGAACATGAGTGACAAGAGTAGTAGGGCAAGCTAGAGCCAAACAATTGGAAGGTGTTTTACATACATTGTTGCCAGTGAAGAGCCTTGTCTAAAGAAAATGTGTGAACTTTCATTAGCATGTTTATGAAAAGTCCGCTATACCAGAGCGTATATAACGTCAATGACTACTACTACAATCATGATCCTGTAGAAGTAGGTCATTTATAGTCATACTACAAGTGCAAGACATACAGAAAATAGAGCACACCTAGCGTCAATAGTATGGTCAGATGCAGTCAGATTCAATACAGGAGTTTAACAAATGTGTACCATCAATCAGGACCACCTCTGTAACACTAGCTTGTCCTAATCTTCGCATTGATATGGCATGGCGAATAGTCCTTAGTATGGTCAGCCCAGATATAAAAGCATCAAATGCGAAAGCAATGCATGGAGTGGCAAGCTGTAATATATTAGATAGGAGGACTATATATATCAGAATAAATAACTTTAACTTTTAATTTTACTCACATCTAGACAATGTGTTGATTGGTTGCCAACACCTTAGCTTTTTTGTTTTTGCTTGACTGGGAGCCACTTACTTATTAAATAAAGGTGTATCTTTGAATTGCAATCCACATCTTGCAAGCTTCTGAGATACAGAACCAGATGTGGAATAAGCTGGGGAAAATATCAAAAACTAGATAGAAAATGAGGCGAGTTCAGTAGGTAAGTCAGTTCATGAGAGCTGTTGAAAAACTACCACTGTATCCGTGAATAATCTCAAGGTTATGAGAAGGGCAGATACCACAAGAATGATACGGCTCTTGTTGTAGATTGCATAGACCCTTAAAGTAAAGAGAGCTAGCCAAATTCAAGGTCATCACTGCAGTAATCAAGGGACTATTCCTACCACTGGTCATCACAATTGAGAGAATCTCCAGGACTTCAGAAGAATTATAAAGTATCTGACACCTGATTTGAAAGGGTTAGATAAATGGAAGTAACTCAGAGATGCAACTCACCCCTGATCCGTACTGCTTCCCGGTGTGGCTCCAACCAGCTCAATGGACAGGAACAGTAAAAAAGAGTATCGGTTCAAGATAAAGAGGACCGATGTTCCTGTGGGTTTTTTCAACCACATTGTGCGTATCTCTGTAGGTAGGGTTGCAATAAAATCTGCAATCCACAACGCTGCAAAAATTCTAGTATTCAATATTCAGTTCTTGGATTGAAAAGCCGTGAACACCTGCGGAAGCAGCAAATGCATAGTTGGTAAGCACCCTTTAAACCAACCATAATGAATGAAATTCACAGGAAGTTGTTGAAATGAGCTTACCAGGAATTGAGTTCTTCAAGTTCAATGCTATCCATGGATATTCAAGTGGGAGACAAAGAGACTATAGTATAAAGCCTCCCTTGAATTCAGGCTTATAAGTATTTGGCATGCTGTCGACAATCTTGATTTAACTAAATTTTGCTTATCATTCATCAATAATTTCTAGTGATTCTAATGTTTGATGACCCGATCTTTCCGTATATTATTTACCTACATGTTTCCTTCCCACTTCACCTCAGATCCGACTTTTGCTGTCCACAGCAAACTTCCATCGCCCACACAGCTTTATCGCTATCACGTCTGTATCACCCATATATTCCTTACCTACATCTTCCCACTCCACATCAATTTCAGATTCAACTTTTGTTATTCACGGAAACTTTACATCGCACACACGGCTCTATTGCCATGACATCTATATCACCCATCTATGATCTGATGGTATCTTACAAGGAAAAACAGCTTCCTCTAAGTCCTACAATCCTATCCTGCATTGTTCATCTTTTCCATGTTTCAACAGTTTGGTGCTACAACAGTAACATCGCATTATATTTTTAAGCATTATGGCATTCATTGTCCATGCTAGGTGCTGACATCACCCCAGAATCTTGGATTTATGTATTAGGTACAAAGCCCGGGCTGAGGCTTTGGGCTCGGGCCGGGATCTTTACAAGCGCAACCCCGGTGCACCCTGGCAGGCCCAGGCCGGGCCCAAATGTCACTGCATCGGCCCTCGCCGCTGGCGGCCATCCCATCTATACGGTATCATCCCACCCGCTGCGCATTCACTTCCAATCATCCTAAGTTCAAGCCGTCACGCCGGTGTCTAGCCATCTTTTTATTATGCGATGCAAGAGGAAAAGCTAAGGAGGGCAATGATCATAGACTAGTACGAGGCATGGAGGAAATCATAGGAATAATAAATATTTGAGGAAGAACATATTACCTAGTACGAGGAGTGAAGGAAAGGATAGAAGGAAATGAAAAGGTCACCCTCCCAGCGACGTGGGACAAGCGACGACAGCGTATGTCGGTCAGTAGGTAAAGGCCGAAACTTCTAAGGTCGGAGAAAGGGCATGGAGGAGAGGCGGGCCTGTTCATCCCCAGGTTACGGGAGAAGACTGCGAACTACACTCGCTTGAAAAATATGACAGATGTCGCAATTTTTGGAAAAATCTAAAAATAGAAGCGCTAGGATTCTTAGATCTTTGACGTCAACTGTCATTTTTGTGTATCATGTAACATCATCATGATGTCATAATTTTTGGTTCGAGGGCAGTACTAACGAAGAAGTAGAACAGTGGGGCCCATGGGGGTTCATCCTACCAGTGGTATTTCCCTCTGAAATTGTAAGCTTTTCCGAGTTCTATTCTGTGGGGGTGCCAGGGCTCCCAATTCATAATGTCCTTTTCGTTCCTCCAGTAGCGGACAAGTGTCAATTAGACGAAGGCGGTAATTCGGGTCTAAGCAGACAACTGCGGCCGGGCCTTAAATTGGATACCCGTCATATCAGAGTTGTATGATCTACGGTCTCAGATCTATTCCAGACGGAATCAATACTGTGCAGTTGTAAAGCAGTTGTAGATCATAAGTGAGCGGGAATTCGAAGTTCAGGTCATGCCGACCCGTGGGGTCAACAGTTTAATCAGAAAAGGTGTGCAGTTTTGATCAAAATTGGTGTTCGGCTTAATCAGAAAATTGGTGTGCAGTGTAACTAGAGAAGGTGCGCAAGATGAACGAGTTGTACACTTATCGCAACTGTATGTTGACTGGTTTTACTTGCCTCCATCAGCTGCGTTGCTGATTTCTCAACATAGCTTGATCAAGCTATCTTGAGGACACCAAGCACTGAGCAGACACCTAGAGGAGACAAATGCCCGGTGTAGCACCAATGAACGGTTTAGCAGGGTATGCTTTGGTTTGAAAGTCTTTCATTTCATCCTGTGCCTCATGCACATCAATCTTCACCGCCTCCTTCTCCTCTCAGCATTCATAAACTTGAAGACAGGGGAAGAAAAACGCAAGATCAGCGCCTATGGATGGAATTTTGAAAGCGGCAGTTTCAACGAGATGCAGATAAGGCGGCAGCAGAGGAGAGAAAAAGCGGAGGTTCGAAAAGTGCGTTGAGCTCGACTGAGGTTCAAGAGGTACGATAACGGTGCTGAGCTTGGATAGAAGTTAGGGGCGTTACCAGAGGTATACTAGGAGCGGGCGGAAGTGAGGTGCATACTTGTGTTGACCGTTTGTTGGAATCGGCTATGAAAGAATATGTGTAAAAAGACAATAGGGCTGAAAGTAAGCAACTCCCAGGACGTGCTTCCTTGAAAGGAAAAGAAATTTTATTTCATGGTGTTTTCAATTTTATTGATTTGGTGTTTTCCATTTTATTGATATGGTGAGTATCTGTTCCCTAGAGTTGAGACTTTAGCGGAGATAGAAATTTAAGGGCTTGAAGAATTTAGCGATCCATTCATTAGCTGCGTGAGGATGTAAACAAATCGGCGTGAAACTTGGTTTTTTTTTTTGTTTTTTTTTTGTCTCTTTTTGCGGGAGGGTCATCAGGAAAAGTACAAGCAAAGAAATGTTTCCTCTCAGTTAGACGGGCTACAGATGCATGATCCAAGGAACTGATGTGCTGGGTGCAATGGTGAAAGCAAAACGAGCACCAAACACACATAATACTCAGTTCAAAGGGTAAACAGTTGACTTAGAAGTTTATACTTTTAAAAGTA
The DNA here is from genome assembly GCA_013368555.1 of Collybiopsis confluens. Taxonomy (NCBI): domain Eukaryota; kingdom Fungi; phylum Basidiomycota; class Agaricomycetes; order Agaricales; family Omphalotaceae; genus Collybiopsis; species Collybiopsis confluens. Next base: position 31,529 of record JAACJN010000201.1, on the reverse strand, counting down.
ACTATTGTGAGAATAAGAGATAAAGATTATAATAATGTTGTTTGTAGGCTTCAGTACAAGCCTTATATACCTAATTACATGTATCTAGAAGGTTCTACTATGTACTATGAGATGAGAGTAGAGGAATAGCAGCGAAGATAATAGAAAGTAATAGAAAGTTCTAGTTTTATGCACTTGCTTACTGAGCGAATCTACAACAGTAACAGAGGGGGCAGTGGGTAGTAGTGGTAGAGTTTTTACAAGAACACAAGTTTCCAATGGCCAAAATATACCAAGTTCAACAAATACACAAAACACACAACCAAAACACAAAACACAAGTTATAAGTAAAACACCAAACTGTTCTGAGCACTAACACCAAACACCAACTGGACTTCAACAACTGCACCAGAAGCCAATAGACAATCCCTGTATACTAGAGCACTAGTCAAATGAGGGGGAAATCCACTGAATGAAAGTAGACAAGGGACAATCGGATGAAGATACATCCGTATAAATACAGCTTATATACTGTGTAACTAATAATAAAGCTATGTAGTATCAAGTGGATACAATGTGAACGTATGTTGATACTCTGGGAATGTATGTGGATACTCTTTGAATGTATGTGGAGTTTTGTAGCTAAATATATCTTTGTATCCTATATTTGTGTTATCTGGTTTATCCTCGTGAAATGAGATTTTTGTATATTCCAACATTTACAAGGCCTGGTATCCTCTAGCAGGTATTATCTTGGCCAACATTGGAAACTCACCTGTAGATTTAACGGTACATTTTACAGAGAGTTCTGTGCTCGAGGTCCACCGGGCGCGGAGCATTTGTGAGTAGGATCAGAGAGTGCTAGTGGGATTGTTTAACAGGTGACAAGGAGATCTATAGTAGTCGTTGTGGCAAGAGGGGTACCCAAGAAAACTGTCGAATTTTACTGTAGAACACCTGTACTTGTTTGTTTTAGGCCATTCATTATCCATCCATCAGACCACACAATCTCCTTCCTATCAAATTAAGCCCCTTCCTCTCCACAGTCAGATAATACCATGTATGTAAAGAGCTTTCTAAGTATTTTCTTTGCCCCTCCGCGATCAATTTTCCACTAATTGAATGGTCTTTGAAACAAGAGTAGGATGGAATCATCAAAAGTCGAGGTGGGAGAAGGGTAACATGAGAGCACTTTGAACTCAGGATCAGTAGAGTTCAAGGAAATTTGCGCGAACAAGAAAAGAAGACATAGTGTGAAACTGGCAAAGGTCATTTAAAGTTTTACACAAGTGACGACATGTGTGCGGCAATAGGGAAGGGATACAGTTGTACGGGTAAGGAGGAAGTGTGATACGTGCACTAGAAGAACGAGAGCAGGGTATAGTGGCATGTACTACATTGGAAAGGTATGAGGCGGTAACCCGTCATTCCCAAAACTCTGTCTGAGGGCCGGCGGAGAACGTGGCAGCCCGGCAGGAGGGGGATAAAGATGTGAATCAGGTGCCAGAAGGAGCATAGCGGTGCTTTTGAACGAAAAGAAGGGTGTGGAGATTGGGAAGGGGAAAAGGAGCCACAGTAAAAGCAAAGGTTTCCAGGGTACCATATGTTGTTTTCGTGCTCCCAGAAAGAGTTCCAACCAAATTTCTCTCCATATTCTCCTCCACTCTCTTATAGCCCTACCGTTACGGCCCCCGCAGCAACGAAGTTTGTCGAGCTGGATCGATGTTATCGGAAGTACAATCAGGAATATTCTGAAAAGGGTCGGAATACTTGGGCCGGAAAAGGACTTGAAGATATAGAGGGAGGCCGTTGCAAACAAGTGGACAAATGACCTTGAAGGGCTACAAGCGCGCTCAGGCAATTTAGAGTTGATTTAAAGCACCAGGAGCCTTCAGTAGCTAGAGGTAAAAAGTGGAGCGCTGGATAAACAAATTCCACAGCACAGAGCGCGAAAAATCTGGGGATGAGGACTAAAGGGAATACGAGGTCAGCCCCGGCAGAACCTAAACGGAATACAAACCGTTACCTTCCCCTTATCCGCAATCAACCAGATTCTCTAGCCTTCAAATTTCAAAACCCAGACAATCTGAGCAAGACTCCAACAGCTGTATAACAGCGTATAGAGAATGTCGAATAAAGCACCAGGGGTCGAGGCTGTTGATTTACGAGCGTGCTGTCGATGCAACCTACAAACACGATATATCTAGAACGTAGGCGTAGAAGATGCGTCGATATTATTGTCAATAAACGTTGAAACGCTGAACGTTGATGTGCTATGCAGTGAGCAAAGATCCGTTTTGACTGGTAAGCTTTTTTTCTTTTTCTTTTCTTTTTTACGGTTGATGATATTAAATATGTCCAAGTCCGATTCATCCGATTTGCACGCACAGAAGAATTGATGCCAGAAGGGGGGATCAAGTGATGCTCAGGCGAGTTCAAGCCTATGAAAGATTAGAGTCGGATATTGAATTGTAAACGTTTTTGCGATGATGACTGGGACATTCAAAATGACTCGCCGTGTGGCCCTCGGAATCCGAATTGTCCTCTCATCTCTCCTCTCTGGATCTCCGTCGACGAGATTAAATGGAAAGTGTTTTTCCGCGCTAAAGTCTTGCTTATAAGGTTTGATTGTAAGTTGTTCTAGAAAGTTTTCGAATTTTCGCCGCAGCTGTAACTGATGGCAGTAGAGCGAAATGCTGGCAAGGAGCACCTCATATGACCAAATGATCGGATATATATAACGCTTTGATGTACCGATCAGAGCGTTATATATAAGGCAAGATAGGCGGTACCTGGCGGATGGGTTCTCATTGAAGAAAACAGTAAGCTCTAAGTCCCGGAAAGAGTACAAACTATTTTGCCGTCATGTTCGGAACCTCATCTAATGTCAGCGGCTTGTTTGCTGCCTTCGACGTAGACATAGTAAAGTAACTAATATTTTCATGTAAACATATGTATCTATATCTGTATAGTCTGACCGAGTAGGTAGTAAAAAAAAAGTTTTTTTTTTGTTGAGGGGCGGGATGATGAGCGGGACAGGCGGGATAGTAAGCGGGAGAAGCGGGGTTGGCCGGAAAATGCCTTTATGGGCGCTTATTCAATTTTTCCACGCTTTTTTTTGCTCGAAACAACGAGCTCAACAGCTTAGATGGGAATGGATAAGTCCCGGATAGTCCGGAAAGGGTAATGAAGATCTACGGCAGTATGGCAATAGGAGATCTATCGCAACCTGCTGCTTGACGGACAGGAGAGATGACGCGTTGGCTTCCCTCGCGAATTAATAGAGTACACAACACCGCCTTTGGTGAAGACGTACTGTACGCTGCCGGGCGTGGGCTTTGGCCATGGATGTCATCCTGGTGTTGCAAGACGGCCTTTTTGCAAACGTAACGGTCGACCTCGCGTATCAATTGTTTACACTCTTTTCGTCATTATTGATGGATTATGATCATCGCATATTGGTATTCAACCTCGATTCATGGCCTTCTGTTTCTACTCCAGTACCTAGAACCGCATTATCAGAGTCTACCTACCATTACTCTGAAGAAGTTCAAGCTTTTGAATAAAGAGAAACCCTCGAGTTTGAGCTTGCAAATCTAAAACAGCCCCTTAGATACTTTCAAAAGGAGCATTCCAACATGTTTCTGAGTCGACGTACAGATTCTGCTAATTATTCAATAAATTTTCCTCCTGTATCCGAAATACTCCTTAGATAAGTGCCCTTGATGCTGACCTGTCTTGTACATAGCTTAACTTTCACTGAAGAGATTATAATCCTCTAGAAGAAGCTCGGACGTGCTATCATTGAAATAAACAGATCTGCTGGTATTGATACATACTGTGACAAACCATTTACGATGATCCAATCCTCAGCAATCACCAACGTAGATTCTTCATTACCCTTTCCGGACTATCCGGGACTTATCCATTCCCATCTAAGCTGTTGAGCTCGTTGTTTCGAGCAAAAAAAAGCGTGGAAAAATTGAATAAGCGCCCATAAAGGCATTTTCCGGCCAACCCCGCTTCTCCCGCTTACTATCCCGCCTGTCCCGCTCACTATCCCGCCTGTCCCGCTCATCATCCCGCCCCTCAACAAAAAAAAACTTTTTTTTTACTACCTACTCGGTCAGACTATACAGATATAGATACATATGTTTACATGAAAATATTAGTTACTTTACTATGTCTACGTCGAAGGCAGCAAACAAGCCGCTGACATTAGATGAGGTTCCGAACATGACGGCAAAATAGTTTGTACTCTTTCCGGGACTTAGAGCTTACTGTTTTCTTCAATGAGAACCCATCCGCCAGGTACCGCCTATCTTGCCTTATATATAACGCTCTGATCGGTACATCAAAGCGTTATATATATCCGATCATTTGGTCATATGAGGTGGCAAGGAGAGGACTGTTCATTGTTGCGAGCACGGGAGTGAACCTATTTGCCGATCAAGAGCAAAATGAACTAATTGCTCTTGCGTTAACACAACCATTGATGTGATAACTACAATCATAATGGCAACAGGCTATGGTATGTATCACTTCTGCAATTAAAATATAACCATTCAACAAGTTGGGCGTTCAGAGGAGCTTTGGTGCTGATGTTCCGGCTTTACGGCAAGCGCCAAGGTTCCCAAAATGTCGTTTTCCATGTCAGTCCTGCCCCGAACAAATCCGCTCGACGAAATTTTTCTCAATCCCGTGTGAACAAAACCCCTATTTTCAGGTTTCTATTTGACACCTCACTGCGGTCCGCGATTGTTGTGATTGTTGTATCATGTACCTGAGTCATACATTTACCAGCGAAGTGATCGGTAGACAACATCGACTCAAGGTCTCCAATTCAAGCTCCATAACACTGCTGAATCGAACTCGTTAATGGGTCTTTCAAGTCCACTTGTGAGCACCCACCTGTGAGCACTCAGGGGTAGCTTTCCGATTGGCACATTTCAGACGCTTTGGTTAAGTATTAGGATTGGAGGGACAGGGGCCCTACAGCAACTTTGTCGTGTAGATTTGGTATCAGCTGGTCAGCAGTACTAGTTTCAGACTCGTAGATAGCTCCCCAAATTTTATCTGATTTGAGCAGTTGACCACATTTATCACACGGTTTGTCAATGCTGTAGAGCGTATTTGTTCATCAAAAATCACGGCTATCCAATTGAATTTTTTTCGTCACATGGCACCATACACAGCTTTAAAAGTGGCCATTCCCAGAACTGAGATAACGTCGGCACCTCTTTTTTCATTCCCTCCATCACCATGGTCAGTCACCCTGCTAACAATGCAACCAGTCTCGACAAGCTTGAAGCTGCGCCCATGTCCTTTTCTGGAAAATCTTCAAACAAGTCTATATCTGAGCATCTGGATCAAAGTATTACGATTGTTGTGGAAGAAACAAGATCTTCCCCCTCAACCAATGATGGATATCTCAAGGTTGCAAATAATAGAGATAGCAGTCCCGCCTCTGGGGTCGTAGTTGGTGAGTCAAAGACAACTGTCTAGATGAGCACATAGTGATAAAGCACTTCAGATAAATTGCTATCTGGACAGGATGATCCACCTACAGTCAAAAACGAAGCAGGTCAAATGTTAAGCTGCTGTTGTCATTGCAGCACAGAAAATAAGGATGACAGTGTTCCCGGAATCCCTCCCAGAGTGAAACATATCAAGAAGCTCTATGGCTCCCAATCTCCACTGCAGCTTGGAGGTAGGTATTTACGGTTTAAACTTTCATAATCATTCAAACAAATCTTTGGCCTTCCTTCTAATAGGAGACAAATATGACTACGAAAATATTTATGGAGATGATCCTATGTATGAAGAACTCAAACCAAATGCCAGGGTCTGGAAAGTATATAATGATGAAATGGACAAACTGGACAATGACAGAGTAGAGGATTGGAGGGATGGTCTAGATGCTCTCTTAATCTTGGTATAATCCATTGTCTCTCTGATTACTAGAATTTCTGAATAATGAATTTCATATCATTTAGGGTGCCCTGTTCTCCGCAGTGCTCACGACATTTGTTGTAGAAACCTACAGCCGGCTTGATTTTGACTGGGCAGAAGTCAGTGCAAATCTTCTGGCTGAGTCTGTGGCCTTGCAAAGAGCTGCAATGGCTGGTATTCCAGTTGGGGAAGTACCAGCCTCCCCATTGACTCCTTCATTGAACTTTCATGCAAAACCACTTGATGTTGCACTGAATGCTCTTTGGTTTTTGGCTTTGGTTATGAGCCTTGGAGCTGCTCTCAGTGCAGTAGTAGCCAAGCAATGGATCCATCAGTATATAGCAATACCAACTGGAACCCCCCAGGAGAGAGCACGAATCCGCCATTTTAGATTCTTGGGGTTGGAAAAATGGCATATGTCCCTTATAATTGGCTTACTGCCCATGTGTATTCATCTTTCCATGGCACTTTTCCTTATGGGACTGCTTTTACTCCTTCATGAATCAAATTTGGTAATTGCTGTAATTGTGGATGTCCTGGCATTCACAATTATGTCACTTTACCTTGTGAGCAATTTGCTTCCGGTGTGGTTTCTGGATTGTCCATATCAGACACCTCTGACTTCATTAATGTTTCCACTTATTTTGAAATTGGTTCATATGTTTTCCTCTACCTTTACTGACTGCCAGAATGACAACACTCTGTTGTCAAACAATTATCAAGAGGTCAGAGGTAGTATGAAAATCAATGACAATAAGAAAGATGGCTTAACATTGACCAGACTCAGAAGGAGTCCTACACTGTTAATACACTACATTGGTCATGTTTTTCGGTCTTTGTTGTTATTTCTCTCTTCCTGCTTTCTGCCTCAATGGCTCATTAGTTTTCACAAGAGGGAAAATAGTACTTTAAATTTCAAGCTGAAAGAAATGGAGGTGAATTATGTTAAACATGATTTCAAACGTCTCAGCACCGATCCTAATGCGTTGTTATGGCTGATTAGTTCCTCTACCAACTCGTCAGCCAAAGCAATAGCGCTGGATGCTTTCTTCAGCACAAAACTCCAATGAGTTTGCAAGATTTGACCAAGATATTATTGCTAAATCTAGCAGTTTCTCATAGCCCTACAGAAAAGCATGTTCAAGTAATTGGATATGACTACCTTGAATGGTGTCAATGGCCATTATATAAATGTCATAAGAGGGTCCTTTGGGGAAGCCAAATCAACAAAGATGGATTATTCAAATCAGACCTTAATCAACCATGTAACATTGAAACATTTTTGGAAAAATTTGCCTCAGAGCATTTATACAAATTGCTGGTAGCATATCTGAAGCATTATTACAGACTGTCATCCATCCCACATGAAAACAAAATTTCAAGCCATCTTCAACTCCTTGGCCTTGTAATTTGTAATCATGAAATGTGGTTAGAACATTCTCATCTTGTAGAAAGTGCACTCAAGTCCATGGGTACATATGCTTGGAGCTGGAAGAATTACTAGGGAAATATATCCCCTGTGAATGTTGAAGCAGAAGTAAACTTCATCTTGAAGTGTTTTGCCAAATGTTTTAATTCTCAGCTATTTCGAAATAATGAATTTTGGAAGCCTGCAGTATCTCCAGAAAGTACAAATCTTGATTCTCTCCAATCATTTGTTAAAATGTCAGATATTTTCAAGATATTCCACTTGGTTCTTGATTCAGATAGTAGCAAAATCAATAGAGATATTCTTTCACCCAAAGTATTTGCTGGAATCATTGATAGATGCAAACTCATAATAAGGGATCTTGGCCATGAATATCAAGGATCATATATTGATGTCTTAATGCGAACTTTATTTGAAAAGATCCTTCTTCCCTCGGAAAGTTGTTGGACTGATGAATTTTGGATTCAGTTTGTAGAGAGTCACATGCCTGCGGAGGTTATACTCTCCAAAAATGCATCAGAGTTTGAGGTTTCTCTTGAACTACTATCACAGTCTAACTACACTTTATTCTGTAAAGTGATGGAGTATCTGTGTGGCAACGAGACATTACAGCGGTTCTGTGCTCAGTCACTGGGAACTTGGAATGTAAAGACACAAAGAGCGAGTTTTGGTTTGGCACGTTTGAATGCACAATCAGGATTTATAGTTTCAAGAGACAAATGGCTACATTGCATATCAGATTTATCTCAAAAAAACTTTCTGTTCAATAATTGGTATTTTGACAAAGATGCATTTACTGAAACTTTACCAAAGTTTACCAATTTTATTAAAAATGACTGTAAAATTCCAATTCCTGGAGATAAGAAATTTGACTCCACTGCTGTATCCGCCGCACAATCTACTTCTGAATTAGCCAATTCAGTTCTGGAACCGGGTATGTTGCAATTTGAAGATTTCCGTCAACATGCCAATGGATATGAATCAAGTCAGGGGCGGTCTTCTCCGGCATGGAACAGTTTACGGGACATAGTTTCTGCAGGAATAAATAAAATTCAAGTTTTTAAAAGAAAACAGCCGGAAAAAGACATTGAAAAGGCCACAGATGGGAGTGCATCCGAATATGCCAGGCCACCAACTGGTCAAAAAAATGAATAAAAGAAAATGAAAATGAGCCTATACATAAAGAGGGAGTACAGATGTGGCTTGAAGTTTTGGGTTGTAGTACTATTAAATTCACAGGAACTGCCACAAAAAAATGGTTGGATGGCTTATATATTTTCTACTTCTTGACCTCCACACACATACTGCTGAGGTCACTAGGGTTATTTCCTATGTTTTGTACTGTAAATTGTCTCCTATCTATGCAAAAAATAAAATTGGAAAATAGATTTCTCCCGGTTAGTGAGTTAGTGTTGCTTTTGGGCGGGATCCAGGTCATAAAATGCTGCCCGGTCCCGCTTAAGTCTGAATCACCAAGTTTCTCTCATTTTTTGAGAACTTGGGGACGAAAAGAAATTTAAATTAGTGTTCAGTGCCCCAAAGCTAATGACATCCTGCAGTTCAAGCAAAAATGATGTCATGTGCTTGGGGATACTGAGAAACTCAAAAAAGATTTGTGTCCTTGTTGGTCAGTAAGAATCTCGGGATATTGAAAGACTCTGGCCGAGCCGCACAAGTCTTGCAATGTCATTTGGATTCGACGATTTTGACATTGGGTAGGCTCAGGGATATTGGACACTGCAGGTTTTAAGAGCTTAACTTGACTGTACAGCCATGTGAGCACCTTCTGCTCTTTGAACGTGGATTTTGTTAGTCTTGCTGGCCTCAGGTAAAGCTGTCTCCCTCAAATTTGCCTTGATCATTAGAATGGTCCATACTACACCTGAGTGAGAGAAATTTTGGACCTTGAAGGATATCCAATGAACACCGAAAACTTTACAAAGCGGCTGAATTAATGAACAGTCAATATTAGGATCTACCAAAACACATATCTTGTAGTTAGGCCTCAATGACTCCTTATGCATACAATGGTCACCAGGGGCATTACCCATGTAAATTGAAAGATGAACAAGTGGTACAAGTAAGTACAGGGCAAAGTCATTATGTACAGTCAAAGTGGGAAATTTTGGGCTCAATTATTTGACTGATTCTGAGAACTTACAAAATTGTGTGGGTATCATTGGGGTTTTTGAGCTAGTATTTTGGCAATTATTCCGGTCTCGGTAAAAAGAAATTGAAGCAGTCAAACAAGTTAGCACTTGCCCAAGAAAAACTTGAGTCTTCAAAGATTGTAGTTGCGCTCTTGCCCTAAAAAAGATGACACTAGAGGCGCGTTTAAGCGAGGAAATGGAAGGAACCTGTACTAAAAGTTTATCCGTAATTCCCGAGCTTCCTTTTATCTACTAGATCATGGCGCCAAAAGCATAGGTAACCTGTAAACATCCGTGAGTTCTAGTAGGCCAATTGCGTCAAAATGAGTCTTTGAAACTTTTGGAGCGCCTCCTGAGTCCTGACTCTGTGAAAGGACTTTTGAACATCCAGTAAAAAATCCACAACTGCGACTCGGAACTTGTATCCACGGTACTGTCGGTACTGTGGTGTGAATACACACCGGTCGGTGTAGGGCCCGCCAGGGGCCTCTGTAGCCTGAAACACCCGAACATGTTCTGGACAACAATTTGGGCAGGGCAATCTTTTGAATCATTTTACTTCACTGCCGCTACTTAAACGTATCTAGGACCTAGATACTAGGTGACCTAAGATGCCTGTCGCTGTCTTCAGTCTACTCCGTCATAGCGACACTCTTTGGCGCTGTGTTTACATCAAAGATGTCAGAGTTGAGCAGATCTTGGATGATATCATGTTCGACGTTGAACTTTTGGTTTTGGGGGCGTTCAAGTTGTCGACGCTTTCACTGATAATTTATATATGCCAGTTTAGTGAGCTACAGATACTAGGTATTTGAGAGGATCTCCTGACGATCCAATCCTTTTAAGAGCAGCCTGATTCGGGATGATCCATGAATCTTGATTGATGCAATCAATACCCCTGAAAGGCCCAATTCGAGAATTTGAAACTTGCTGATGATGCTTTGACGCAGAGGCTACGATTGTACTCAGGAGGTGACCCGCTGATCGTTATTGCGGCTTTTGCAGCTTCAGCAAACTCGTTTATGATTCTTTTCAGGTATTCCGACTCGGACTTGTATTCTAAGATTTGGTTATTCATGTCATCCCGTTAAATCTCATGGGTAGCGTGGGGTACGTTTTCTGTCTGTCACTTGACAGTGACAGCTTCTCTGATATGTTGCTCAACAAAAGATTCCACAAGCTCGTCGTTACATAGCCACTAGTACTAGTACAGCGCCCCCATATTATTCCAGGTTCAAAACTTACTTGTCCAGGCGGTTAGTTTTGCCCTCGCTGTACTCAATATGGACTTCGGAATAGTATAGCGGCAGCTCTAAGCTCCAACACAGCTACGAATATACTGTATACCCCGAAGGTCATTGACTTAGTGCTTCTGATCTTCCGGAGCAAATGATTCTGTTGCGGGCTGGATGGAATCATTCCAGTGATGCATCATTCAATGAGTGGTAGAGCCATTCATTCTCGAGGGATATATAAACACCTTCGAGTCGCTCTCGTGTTTCCTAAGCCTGCGGCCTCACCTTTTTTTTGGTTCTTTCTTCGTCTTCGTTTCCCTCTCCCCCAACTTTTTAATCATTCCCCTCCACCTTCGCTCATTTTGTAACATTCGCTTTATTCTACTTACCTTCAATCATTTTTTCACAAACCTTTCTTCACCATCGACATTATGAAGCTTTTTCTCGTCGTTCTCCTTGTGGCCTCTGTGATGGCTGCTCCGCTCTCTAAAGACACAAAACATGCTAGTCCCAGCGTCTCTACTGCAGTTCTCTCGAGGGGAAAGAGTGCAGACACATTGACGGCTTCACGGGGAGCGAGTGCGACTGCATCGGGTCTCCCAAAAGCACCAACTTTATCGGTCTCCTCGAAAGAGAAGAAGGGAAAATTCACATCCGTGAAAGGAAGCAGCACAGCCAAAGCAAGTGGCCCAGCCGCTACCGCATCGACGATCTCCAAGGGAAACAGTGCCAAAGCAAGTGGCAAGAATGTAACTACACCCTCCACTCCTGCAACCGCAGAAAATGCCACCTCCTCTGCGGCTGCCGAAAACAACGCGGCAAAAGGTTCCGCTGTTACCGGCTCCTCTGCGAAGAATAGCACGTACAGTGCAACATCGGGCTCGTCCTCCAACAGCACCTGCGATCCATCGGCAGCACCCAGCAGTGACCAAGTCGCCAATGCTATCCGTGATTGGTTAACGAACGTTGCCACGGTCAACACATTCCTTGAGAACGTCGCCTCTGACTCCTCTGACGCGGCCACTGTATTCTCATTTGCTTCGAACGAGCCCAAAGATCTCGGTAAGCCTGATTTTCAACTTATTCCATCGATTCAGATATATTTACCCAAATGTTTTTTTAGCCGTCCTCGGTAGACTTTGCGGCCTCAGCAACCAGTACAACGAAGCTGTACAAGACCTCCAGACCGTGTTTCAACAAGTTCTTACCAACTTGCAAGATATCATTCACGGCGGCGAAGCTTTAATTGCTGGTAAAAATATCAACCAGGTCCGCTGCTGCAATGTTCTCCCGGACCTCGATGTACTCTGGTTGCAGGCTGCTGAGGCTGAAGGCCTTGTTGGCGAAGTTAACACCAGTGTTCCGCGACCGAGCACTTGCGCTGCTGTTACCTGTTCATAGTTCCCTCAGAGGAGGTGCTATTTATTGCTTGGTCACGGTAGTTGTACCATCGCAGACAGTGGAACACGCCTCGCTAATTAGGATGTGATATATTTTTACTCGTTGCTTACTTGTCGTCATACGGTAGCTAGCTAGTACGTATACTGATACGAATTGCTTGTACCATTGACTTATTCTGATGTTTATTTCTGTTACGTGGGCTACTACATTCCTGCCAAACTTAAGCTTGCTTTCTGGTCTAAGAGAAATGTTTTTGATTGTTGCTAGATCACAAAATCAAAACAGGTATTGTTTGAATAACACCCGAGCCTAGGAGTATTGTCTACAAGAAGACAGATAGGACAGATCTCGTACAGATAGACAGAAAGACAGAACTACACAGAACAGAGACCTATATACAGAACTCATACAGAAGACCTTACCTACAGAAACAGGAAACTTGAAAGACGGACAGTGACCAACCAGCCCAAGACCTAGATTGTGTAAAACATACAGAACATGTGGTGAAGCTACAATAAAGAGTCTCATTAGAGAGAGTACCAACATTTGAGCAGGGGCATCTAGCAACCATAAAGAACTATAACTTACTCAGACCAGGAGACTTAGTTCTAGCTATAAAAAAATACAACAGCTGAGAAATCTGTTAGCAGTACTAGACAAACCTCACTAACTAAGTCCTTTATTTGTTATAAGAAAAACCAAGGGAGGCAGCTATATACCTTCAGAAATGGATGGATCAGTGTTTCAAAATAAAATTGGAGCTTTTCCAGTAATACTTTATTTTGCATTGAAGACAGAATTAAGTTGCCAGAAAAGATTCATAAGCTTATTCAAATATCAGAAGATGGATTGCTTAGAATTGAGAACTTATTTGAAGATGAAAACTTATTTGAAGATGAAAAGAATAGTTTTGTCACAAGTACTAGATCATGCTCAAGTGACTGAAAAATGCCAGAAGAAAGACTATTAGAGCAAAATTTTTGATGAGCTTCCCAAGGTTTTTGTTGTAATATATCGGCAATTGGTCCGTGAATATTTCACCATTGGTTTATTATCTTTTCGCAATTCTGATTGTACTTATTGTCCTTTTGTGCCACTGTACTGCTGCAGTATTACTATATAAGTAGCTAGTACATCACAATAAATCCCTGCGCATTTGCTAGGGCTTTCAGCTATTAGACCAAAATCTAAGCTTCTATCACTTTTATTTCGACAGTTTTATCATGTTATCAGTTAACTGGGACAGTCAATATCTTAGTGTACACAAACCTTTCGAGCTTAGAGCTCCTCGTCAAGAAATTGGGTCTGTAAGGTGGGCGTGTTTACTTTCAAACGTCTAAATAGAATATTGATAGCAAGAGCACAGAAATAGTACATACAAATTATTGTTGCACCATTTCCTCATTTTTGGTGTTCAACTGCCTTATTCTCAAGAGATAGGGAGGTGTCAAGGAATCAAGGAACTGGTGTTATTGAAGTACAGTTGGAAGAGTCAGCGACCAATTATGCTGATGTAGTTATTTCCAAATGATTTTAATATATATTGGATATCTTATCCTTGACAGTTTGACATGCATTGATAATTACTATTGAGAAAATATTGCATGTATAAGAGGAGGCAAGAAACAGGACGAGAAGTAAGCTGGTGGCAGATGCTCCCTCTTTTACTAGGCCATGATCTGGTACTTGAATGAGTCTAATAGTTTCGGTGCAGTTACAAGTGAAAAATTTGGTGTTTTATTGTATTTTTTATGTTTTTGGTTTTATTTTGTGTTTTGTATTTGGGTGTGGTATACAGCTTTGGTTGAATTGAGAATCTCACATCTCCTATAGTCCTGTTACTCTCTCTTTGCCTTCATCTTAGTTACCCTCTAACTTGGTGTTTTGGGTCTTTTGGTGTTGGTTCCTCTTGCACCTTAGCACACTGCACATCAGAGGTAGTTTATGGTTACGGTACTCACAATGAGCAGTTTTTTACAATCTCCCTAAACTCAACTACAAGAGTTTAAAGTGGCCACAACTTCTTCGAGATAAAGTCTTGGATACAGTCTGCTGTTGTCTGATGTAAAGTTTTATAGGTAAAACCAGGGAAGACCTTCTTGCTCTTGGAGACATCGAACTGCTTCGGTGAAGCTGGAACCTCTGATCCAAACTTGTTGGGGATCTCGGGCTTGATTTTCTGACCCTCGACAACTAGGAGCACAATCAATGATCTGAGTATTGGGAATCACGGGGAATTAACTTACCAATGTTTTGCGGGAAGATGCTTCCTAGAATCCGGAAATTTATTAGCTACAGTCATTCCGCCGCTGCCAAAAACTCAACGGACCTGCTACAATCAAAATTCTTTCGTCCTTCACCTCTGCAGTGGACAAAGCTAAAACATGAGACTCCGCGACATCTCGAACATCGACCCAGCCTCCCAATGGCGTGAAGACCACCTCTTGAGTTGTCGCATCACTGGTAGAAGATAGTAAAGATTTGAAAAAGGCTCCCATAGAGTAGTTCAAGTCATCGGGCGAATTTACTGCTCCCAGCATGGGCTACCCGCACATAATCAGTCAATGCGACAAGTTATGACACAAATATACGCAAGACTCACCCCAAAGATCTGAGACAGAATAAATTAGCTTTCGAGTTCTACGATGATTATCCATTCATAAGGCTCACCATTCCAGGAAGGATTGCAACCAAATCCCAGCTGACCGTCCCCTTGATGCTGTTGTAGTAATCCCAAGCGGCCTTTTCAGCAAGAGTTTTCGATGCCAAATAAACGTGAACGGGTCCGGCTCCTAGTCCGCTTTTCTCGACCTCAGCTGGGGAATGAGTGTTCCAATCCGCTTCGGTAAAATTTGAAGGCACAGGGTGAAGATCCATGACAGAAGCCATGGAGGAAGCTATCACAACACGCTTGAGAGTGGTGCTATAAATCACCATCAGTACATATAAAGGGTATGATTAAGAGTTGTAAACTTGTACTGACCTATTTTTCTTAGCGCTCTTCAAAATGCTGACGGTACCGTCAACAGCAGGGCGAATCAATTCTGTCCGGAAGAGGTCAGATTCTTGAAGCAGAAACGAGTTACTACAACCCTACCTTCGGCACTTGACACTTTGTCAGTGAATGGCGAAGCCAAGTGGAGAATGGCATCGACCCCTTCGACAGCTTTATCGAACGCTCCTTCCTATGGGCGCGATGTGAGATTTATACGCTAAGCAATTCCAAATGATCTCCAACCTTAGAGATATCCGCCACTTCGACAATCTCAAGCTTGTCTCCGTACGATTTGAAAAGCTCGTGGAGGTGTTTGCCTTTCATCAGCAAATTACGTGAATCATTTGCCGGCTTTTTCGGCTTATTAGCTTGCCGGCCAGTGACAAGGCACAAGCTCGGCAAGCTGTCACACGGAGCTTGACACAGCTTGTTTCGAGCTTGTTCGAACTCTCCTGTACGCTGAACCCTCCCAAACGAGTGCTGTGTTTCTTATAGCATTTGGGTCGTCAGTTCTTGTCCTACTAGAGCTTAAACTGTTTCGACGACAGGCCCGATTACTCTTGATTCCACAAGCTCTTCCAAGGCCTCTTCGAGAGTCACAGACCATTCATTATGTTCAACTCCCTCTGTTTCGATGACAAGCCTGATTACTCATTTGCAAGGGAAACCATAATCCAGTGCTACCCTGTGAGCATCATTCCTTTTCTATTGTGTTTACCTCTTTTTTGACCTCACCGCAGTGTTTATAGGGAATGAGATGTCATTAACTACGGTATTGTTGTTGTATTTTACATGTCGTTACATTTGTAATGCCGTTCTGGGTGAGAAATAACATGCTTGCCAGCTTGCACGGCTTGTAGCGGCTTGTAGTGGCCTTGTGGGCTGCTTGTTTCACCTTGGCAGCTTGTCGAGATTGCCGAGCACAAGCTCAGGGCTCCAGACAAGATGATCGCAAGGGCATTGGACCATTTTCGGCCCCAGCTTGCTGATTGTCGCTTGAGCAGTTTGAGGCCGCTTGATTACCTTGCCGCGGCAAAATTTGGCGGGAAACAAGCCGCCGCAAGCCGGCAAATAACACATGACAAATCCTGATGTTGTTTGCCGAACGGACCGTTCCACGGACAGAATATCCCTTTTTGAGGAGATAATCAACAACCCAGAGGGATACGAAGCCGTTTGCTCCTGAAACGAGAATTTTTCCGGACGAGATGGTAGGCATTGTAGTAGTGTTAGTATGGGTAGGATCAGGTTCGAGTTTTATCTAGCCCTTTTTATCCTATCATTATACGAGGATCTGAGACCCGACAGTCTATCGGACGAAGAGCGGATAGGGACTCACTGCGGCCATCGCATTACCTGATATCGATATCGATGGGTCCTAAACGGTCCCCGGAACACGCGGACTGAAGTACATCCGCACGTGATTTCAGACACTGGTTGTGATCATCATCGCAAATATAACTGACAAGCGGGATGTCGTTTGGACGGCTTTGGCAATGGCCGCTTTCCGGTGCTATGTTCTCTGCTGATCATAACTTCTGAGCACGAGACATGCAATGGATTGACGCAGTCCAGGCACTCGTCTACTATCGATATTCTGTAATCTCCTTGTGCACAAAATCAGAACCTCCGCGTACAAAGGCCTCCAACCACACGTGTCGAAATAGAAGCCCACGAAGCCCACACAGTGTTATGTCTTCCATATGTGGATAAATCCTCGGCAAGTTACAGAAGCCTAGTTAATTGGTCACCGTGACTGAAGTACTGACACCTCATCGACAATCCTTGCCCTCGGGCTGCACTCCCCCCCTGAGAACTGCACTGCACTGCCATCTTTCTCATCCTGATCCCCCTCATCTCCAACAATATGAGGCTGTCTTCGGTCGTCGCCCAGCGGAGCCGAACCGCCTCGTAGGAGTCAAATTTTCTTTCCAAAGTTAACTTAGTCTCATTGGTGTTCACTTCCCGGAAATACTGAACCCGGTTGGATCCAACGTTTGACTGACAAAATTTGATATTGAGTATCGAAAACAGGCTACAGCTCAGAAGATTGCTCTCGAATCTCAAGCAACAAAAGACACGCTACGTGTAACAACGATCTTGTCGGCCTATGAGTCCCGACTCAACATGATGCCTGGCCATTCGGTCAGTGTAATCTGTCCTATCTTATCCGCTGTCATAAAGTTTCAAGCGGGAGTGACTGCTCTCCCTTTTGTGATGCGGGCCTGGCGCATAAAGGCGGGAAGACATGAGTGTACTATGTACTCGTAATTGCGGCAAAGGGCATAGCAATTGAAAGTTCTTCAAAAGTACAAATCACACGCGTTTGCTGGAGTATCAACCGCTCGGGTATCATCGTGGCCATTGGTTTTGGGAATCTTTTCGTTCCACGGCATGGTAGAGAGAAAAGTAAGATTCCTTGTAGAGAGAGAACGGCGGTGCAAGATCCAGGGCGGCTTTTGCCATGGGAAGTTGACGTGGCTGTCCGATGCTTAAAATGAACCCAGTCAAGATTCCTCGATTGATTAAACAACGATAAATTTTTCTAAGTAGATAGTATATGAGGTAGGTAAGTTAGTATGAAAGTGTGGAGTATTTAAAAGGAGAGATAAAAGAAGAACCAAGCTGAAGGAGTGGGTGAAAAAGCGAAGATGCTTTTACTTTAATGACCAAGTGGATTTGATATCATCCGAGATTTTCTCGGCGAGTGCATCTAAAAGAAATTGGTTTCAGTGGATTGAGACAGCGTTGAGATGAGTCCAAACTCACAAACTACACTCTGGGGATGTCCGGGAGGTAGAATGGCAAATGAGCTAGCATCAACAACGCGCAAATTCTGAACTCCAATGACTGATGCGTGGGGATTGACCACCGCTGTTTTATCGTTGGCGTTACCCATCTTGCAAGTGGCGGCGGCGTGCCAAATGGTGATTGAGGAGTTCTTGATCTGGGCCAGGATTTCATCGTCGGTGGAAACCTTGGATCCAGGGTAGTTTTCAGCACCGGTGACAACTTTCTGGACAGTTTCTGAGGCAAAGAGCTGTCTCATGCGTTTGTATCCCGCAACAATGACGGCTTGGTCGGCGGGATGGGCGAGCCAATTGGGGTTGATGATTGGAAGGTCATTAACATCCGCGGAGACAATGGTAACATTGCCGCGGGAGAGTGGAGCAACTACACCAGTGGCAACACTACCCCAATTTCCTGACGAAGGTTGTTCGGAAACCGGCGAAGCTGAAAATGAGTCACAACGTGAGTTCACAGAAAATCTACGCACGACGAATTACTTACCCCAGTCACCGAGGTATCCAGCAGCAACGAGGTACTGAAAATGGCATGAGATACACAGGAACTCAAAGATATTGTATGCATACCTCGACTTCAGGCCAATCTGATGGGAAAGATTCCAACGCTTTAAGGACATCAGGGGTGAATTTTTGGCGCATATTCTCAGGCACGTTTTCCCAAGCCAAGAAGTCGCAGTTCATGTTACTGAAGGGCCCAGTACCATTGGTCTGCCATTCAGTGAGGGAATCAGCTTGATATTGGGGATCCTGTAATTTTACTACTATAAGCAGCAGTTTAACAATGAAGAACAACCAGCTTACATTAACGAGACGAGCGGCACTATCTGTTCGGATGGGGTAGGTGATTGCGGCAAGCACATGATCCCACATGTTCTACGGAGGGGTTCATCATCTGGTGGACTGAGTGAAACATATTCATACCTGGCCAACGTTCTCATTCGCGTGGATGACGGGAATATTAAGAGCTTTCAAGGTAGCTTGAGGACCCACACCAGAAACCATCAGGAGCTGGGGTGATTGTAATGCACCTGCGGACAAAATGACTTCCTTGGTCGCTTTGATAGTGAAGAGAGGGAATCCAGTCGCATTGACTTGAACACCGACAGCATTCTTCCGATCATCGAAGATAATTTTCTTCGCCATGGTCATGTCAAACACTTTGAGATTTGTTCGGGCAGCGGCAGCGGTGAGGAATGTTTCCTGTGAAGACGCTCGGAGGGAACCATTGGGATCAATGGTTCCGGTAGTGTACTGCGCGCCCATCAGAGAACCAGAGTTGAAATCCTTAGTGGTTTGGATTCCAATATCCGAGAAGCCACCAGGCATGAAACTACATCGAATACCATTTAGTAAACGTGATTTTGGTGGCAGCTTTGCTTTACCTTGAGAACGGTTGGGCATATTTGGGAAATGAGACTTGCAATGGTGCCCCATGGGATGAGAAGGCTCCAGGATTGTACCCCGGGGTAGAATTCGCAGCCCGTACTGACATGTCGGGAGGTGTGAAGTCGACGCTTTTCTCGAAGTACGGAAAGAAGTTGTCCCAGTTATAACTCTGATCACCAACATCATCCGCCCACATCTGCATGGATGCTTTGGTGGGTCTTTGATAGATCATGAAGTTTCGCGCTTCAATGAGTGGATACATATCAGAAGATAGTACTCTGGAGGAGCGCACAAGAGAACCCACCGGAAGAACCACCGAGAGCCTTGCCACGAGCGTAATGAACATCGCGGTTGTTGGCCCCAGGAAAAGGAGCGGTAATGAAGCCCCAATCAACATCGTTTACCTCAGAAGCTTCACTCCCAACACCGAAGAGGTCTCCGAAAGGTGTAGAAGACAGAGGTGCATTGAAATACTCGTAGAACTGTCCAGCTTCAATGAGAGCCACTCTTACTGATGGATCCTCAGAGAGACGGTAGGCAACAGGCTGTATGAAACTTGGTCAAAGTTGTTGCGACAAAGACAGCATATGATACGCACTATGCCTGCGGTTCCCCCTCCAATGATTACGAAGTCAAAGGTTTGATCTTCGCCAGTAATATTGGCAGCCAAGCCACCCAGAGCGGGCGATAAACTAGATCTAGGAGTAAGAGCAGCATTCAAAATTCCCGCTGACACAAGGATGGTCAGAGCGCGAAGGCTCAGAGAAAGCATGATAAGTTATAATAAATGAAGAAAAGGATAATTTAGAAAGAGGGAAGGAAGACCAGGAATTAATGCCGCTTCAACCAGCCTGGAATGGCCTTTTGTAGCATTTCGTGAAACAGCGTCTGACATGTCAAGGCGATGAGACGTTGTGAAACGATTAACTTATCTGACTTCAACTGACCATGCTGCACAGTATCCCAGGGACATATGTCGACCAGTAGTGGCACTGTGATGTTGAGTCGGGGCAACCCAAATAGGAAATACAGGGGCGGGGGTCGCCCTGACACGGAAACAAGGTCGGAATCAGTGCCAAATGACAGGGCGAAGCGCAAACGGACCAATTCGAAAAGACGGGGATAACCGGCAGTCTTCCCGCGCCATCCAAGTGAATGTACAAACTCTAACTTCGTACCTTGATCGTACCCGTGTACAGACTGGGGCTGTGGTGAATTTGCTGTGGTGCGGGCCGCGCGCCCAGTGCTTGAGCATTTATCTTGTCGCCCGGCATGGTATTATTTTCTCCACGTTGTTCTCGGCACTGCAGAAATTGGAAACCATCAAATATGCTTGTAAACTACAAACCTATCTACTCAAGACAATCAGAAAGATTGTTTCTCTGGACGGTACTCTCATATTAACTATCAAGGAAAACAATCATCATTGTGATTGTTTTGATCAGATAATGATAATCGACTGCAGGAGTTGACAATCAGGCTAGTATGTGCACCTGAGATTCAGGTTCGGTTTCAAACCTCTTTAGGTGCCCTTACTCTGGAAAGAAAAGAATCATTGTGGACGAAAAAATGTGGCTATTTGCAACGTGCTGTGTTTCGGGGTGCAAGCCGGCTAGAGCTGGGCACAGCATGACTACTGGGATACATGGTCGGCATTTTTGTATCTCATACTTCTGCTTTTTAGCCAGTGGTCAGCACCTGAAGCAGTGATGAGCACATACAAACATTTGCATCTATTTCTCGTGACACAAAAGCAGTTGAATTGGAGTAGAATTTCCCCTCTTTTGGCTGCTCTTCTCCCTTTGAGGTTTGCAGGTTCGGTCACTTCGGTGCAGGCCTTTCGTGAACCTGAACCGGGTTCCCAAGGTTCGCGCACCAAACCGCGGCAACACTGGATCTATCACCTCGGGGCACTTCATGATCACTGCCAACATTACTCGCGCAATATTCTTGTTGTTCCGTGGGTAGCTACGATGTGTGATACTCCTTTGACTTCTCCCGAGCTTGGTTCTCAACCATCTACCATGTACACTTACATTTACACTGTTTGTGTCTGTTCTTTTTTGATGACTATTTTACAAACGCCGCAATGAGAGCTCTATATGATGAATGTTTTCACAAGGGGACCCCGACCCAGCTTGTGCAATCTCGTAGAACTTTCTAATATGTTCTATGCATTTCTATCACTTACTATCTACACACCGTAGGATAGGATAGGATAGGATATAAATTATACTGGCGAGGTCCGATTCCCGAACAACCAGTTTACCATAATGTAACTACTACAAATGTAAATTACATCTATGGAACACACATGCCTACTCTGGGGGGGCGATGATGTCTCCTTCTAGTCTTTGGCATAATTGAGGAAAAAGCGGAAAAAAAAAACCTCCCAATGATTCTAGCCGGTTAACACAGTCTTCCCCATTTTGGTCATGCATGCAATTGCCTCTATTGCCTCACGGCCTATATAGCATTTCCTTTGCATAACAAATTTCAAACACCTCATAAACCAGCTTTGCCAGCAAGTCTACCACTCTTTGATCAGCTACTCGGACGTAGAATCTTTGCATCCTTAGCATCCTATTCCCTATCCAATTTGAGATCCACTCACAAAGGCATAATTTCTGAAATGGATGTATACTAGTACTAGTAGGAGTTTCAAGAGGATAAAAAGTCGGTGGAATGATGTCTATCACTCGTCATAGTTGTCCACTTCTAGTCCCTGGATAAGTTACAAGGCACCTCTGAAAGATCCTCAATTCAGATTGTATACACACTGTGATATTGCGAGTGCGTTGGAATTGTCATCTTACTTCAGGAGTAAGGCCCTGATCATCACGGGAACTGAAATTAGCTCGTGCAACATATGGGTGCCTACGTCCACGGTCCCGGCGTGCAGAGGATCACTTACATCTGAGTCATTTGAACCGAATGCCTACGTCCGGCGTGCAGAGGATCACATTGGCATGCATGTCATACTGAGTTTCGTGCGTGGCATTACTGATAAAAAGCATTCCTAATACAACTCACGAAGGATCGTCCTTCAAGTTGGCTGGGAGATTGGATTCGCCCAAATATGGCTAAAAAAGGTGTATATAGTATATAGTTTATTCTCCTTGATGCTGTTCTCTTTCCGCCCCATACTCTCAGAATCATACTTCTTTCACATGTTTCAGTCAGTAGCTGATTGCAATGATCATAGCGTGCTATCTAGAGTAATAAAGTCGCAGAAGTGAGAATCGAGATTCATTGACCCACGGGTACCACGAGAAACCCTTGGCAATAAGTCAAAATACTATTACTGCCTCCTCATAGGAAATCAAAGATGCAATCAGCTCAATAAAGCTTGATCACCGTCATAGACGGGTGATAGATTTCCGATACTAAACTTCCGATGATATAGTGTCCCAGATATCGGATAAGTATTTTTAGATCCAATTTGAGTTGCCTTGATTTCGATGCAGCGCTGCACAGTCAATGTATCATCCGTTTGACATACTACTCTATCAGACATGACAAGCTAACTATTGTCCCAGGATGGCCTCCGGTCGCTGATGATCGATGAGGGCCCAGGCCAACGTGATGCTGAAAAAAATGGGAGCCGTGTAACTGCACAAAAAGTCTTCAGAAGGAATGATAATCTACTATTCCTCCCATGGACAAAGTCGCACTCGAAGTGATTCTCTCTGCCCTCGTCGCCTTTGCCCTTTCCAAAACTTTCAGTCTTGGCTGACGCAGAAAAGGACTACCGCCAGGCCCACCCACGAGATGGCTTTGGAAACGCGCATATTTATCCAAAAGGCAATCTCGACCTTGCCTTTGCTGAATGGTGTAGGTCTAATATTCCCAGCCTCGACTGAAATTTTTTGATTCAAATTACATAGTTCTAGCAAAGGTCTATCATTATGGCGGCGTCATTTCGCGTCAGGTGTTTCGCCGGAGTATTATTATTCTCAATTCTCCCTGCGCAATACACGAGATAATTGACAAGCGCAATGTTTCAAGCTCAAATCGACATCGAACAATGATAGGCCAAAGACTCGTGCGCAACGAAGCCAATTTTGGCATGTCCAAATTCTTCAACCTCGTTTGAGCAGCCTGAGTTATACCGTAGCGGATGAGAATTCCAAAGCTTTCAGGAAGGCGAATGCACTCCTTCACATCGATAATCTCAAGCAACTCGCAAACTATGGGACTTGTACCATACCCCTGAGGTATATTTGTTCAATCTGTTTTGGACATTTCAGCGCATTCTAATATTGTCATGATAAATATCAGGAATTGGTTCTAAGATATTCACCGCTCTGTCGGTTCATTTACTTCCATCATCATTCACGGCCGAATGCAGCCCAAGAGCAAAATCTCGGGACGCCGCTGCACGGATGGCTCATCCACAGTTCATGGACGCAATGAATATCACTGCAATGGTTTCCCGAAGTTGATATATGGTCGGCTCCGATTTGCACCTATTGCTTGGCCGTTCGTGCTACTGTAATATTGTTCAACTTTTATGGTTAGGTTCCAGTGCCACTGCACCTCATGCTTCCTCAACCACCCATGACCTGGGCCCCCGTATGATTTATCGTATGATTTATCCTCTTGCAAGTGCAGTGTTTACCTTTCCAGTTATCCCCTGCAAAGTTATCCGCCGAAGAACCCTCAGTGTTCAAATGGACTGAAAGAAGGATGCCATACGCATCCGCGAGGAGAAAGAACATAAGAGTCTGACTAATGAAACCAAGATTGGATCTGTCGGAAAAGCATAAGTAAAACCGAACCTTAGGTCCCGGACGTAGTTGTCGATGTTACTTCCCCACTCTAGCATCGTCTTTCGATCACGTTCTATCCCTGTCCTCTTATTCCTATGGACGAAGACTGAAAAGCCCCCCCCCCCCTTCGTTCAAGGAAAGATATCATCCAAGAAAGACGATCCTCCATCCTCCATAAGTTCCTTCAACTTCGCCTCTAAAGCAGTATTTTCTTCTTTTGTTTTCTTTGAATAAATGTTTACTCTTCTGGAGTGAATAGTCCAGGAAATATTTGTCCAGGAAATATTTCCGAGAGAAGGGATGTAGGTAGGACAGGGTAGAGAGGCCAGAGCACGTGGGGTACTACAACTTGCACGTCACCAAGAGAGGGGGTCAATAGAACGGGGGGAGCGGGTAGGGCCACGTAGTACCAGAAGTCCGTTTGCGAAGACTACATGGAGAGGATGAAGAAAGCAGAAGCCCATGGCGGAGATGACGGGGATATTTTAGTATAGATCTTGGAAATATTCTTCGCCTCTTCTTCCGCCCCGTGCCGGCAAGCCCGTGACATAAGGAAAAGATGAAGCGACAATGAAGCCTAAGGCCGACAGGGAGGAAGATAGAAGGGGAAGGGAATGGAAGACGCGGAGAACCAAGTAGGAAAGGGAGACTATCGAATCTTCCTGCGACGACATGAAGCACCTCTCCCGGGGTCTGCATCTCCTTCGGAGCCAACATACGCCCGCCTTCCTCATCTCCCTGTCGATGTTTCGTAATCTGGGAAAAGACTTTTGAGGATGAAGGGCTTGTACAACGAGCGATACACCACCCGAAGATACGAAATCTGTGCACTGGGTAGGTGTGGTGTACGACTTGGATGCTGGACGTCACGCTTCTAGCATTTGCAAGAAGGGAAACATCGAAATAAAAGCCGAGAGCGAGCGAGCGAGGGAAGTGAAAGAGGGGGAAAAGGATCCGCTGCGGGACATTTCGCAACGGCAAACATCAGCTCGCCTGGTCTCCATATATCCTGAACGTTCCACTACCCTCCTCAGCTCCCGACCATTCATGCAGCAAAGAACCAAAATTTCGCAGTCTGGAAGACATTTGAGGAGGGAGTTGAGCGAGCACTTCGACAAACAGGCGACGCACCGCCCGGGGAGACGAAAGCCAGAGCAAGAGCTAGGCCTGAATAGTTGAACGAAGACGCCGTCGTAATGCAAGGCAAGGACAAGGGGGTAATGTGAAATGTGGAAGGAGCAGGGAAAGTAGTCGAAGATACCGAGGGGATGAATGGCACGTGCGCAAGTAGGGACATGCGGAGTCGGACGTCTGGACTAGTACAGCGGAAGCCCATGAAGCAGACGATGGGTTGGACATGATGCATGAAGGGCGATACCGAGCAAAACTAGCTGTCTCCACCTCTTCCTCCACCCCCTTGAACACAAACCGTCACTTCCCTAGCATTTGCAACAACGAAAACATCGGGCTAATCACCCAGATGTTTCGTGGGCTGGAAATACAACTAAAGAAGGAGACTTGAGGGGGGACTTGGTTCGGAATGAACAAGCATATTTGGACGGGATACAAAAGCTGTGTTTTAGCCGGCTACAGAGGAGCGGGGTGGGAAATGTTGAGGGAACATGTAGTACGCGAAGTTTTTTTGAGACGACTACGTGCATGTCGTGCAGGGGACGGAAGAGTGACTGTCGACAATAGAGGATGGACGCCTCGGAGCAGATGTGCTCTGGGTGGATACGGAGGAGCAGGGTACAACGATTCAAGCGCTCATCTTGCAGAAGCTCTTGCTTTTTTGCGAATGGAGACGGGAGGGGAACAAACGCAGTCACGACAGATGATGCTGAAGTAAGCAGTCCGCACCTGGCGTTTGATGCGGTTTGATGCCGCCATTGATGCCGCTCCGAGGAGCGACAGTACTAGTATTAGCCTGAGCCAACAGCCTCTTTACTCACATCATAAGATACTGTTTAGTCACAGTAGGGCTCTTTCGGCAAGGAGAAGGTAGCTGACTCTTGAGCCCGAAGTAAGTAACTTCAATTCTGTTTTCGATGGCAATCATAGTTCATGAATCATGAAAGTACAATGGAGATGGGACTTTGCCGGTACAGGTTGAGCTGATCTCTCAGATCTCTTCCCCCAGCGCCTATTTGCTCGCTTCGGAGCTGCGGCAACTCCGAAGCTAAACGAAACTGCCAAGGTCTTTAGGTTGCCATCGTGGTTGCTCGCAGCACAGAGATATTAGCTGATCGTTGAGTAGACCTCCATCATCAAAATAAGATGGAAACTGTCTCCCCCATGCCACAAAAGAAAAGGTTTGAAGGTTCTCTCGCCGACACAGCTTCATGAGCTGTTCATTCAGTCTCTGTTTGAAAACAGATAAAACCGATCTTTCGAGAGGCACTTGCCAGTTTTCGACAGGCTAGTCAAAATCCACTATTGTCAGTCAACTGGGCTTCAGCCTGTCATAGAATGACGGTAAATGTCGCAGCGTCTATTCCGAGTCGTTGCGTGATCCAATTTGAAACTGTTGGATGTCGGAAATTTCAAAACGTGCCGATCAGCGCCTATCAGCGCTTATAACGACGATTTTTCGAATGCCGCTGACGAGTGCTGACGAAGCTGGATGAATGTTATGGCATTGGCCGACGGCGACCAGCGGATACTACAATTATAAGTGCTCGTAACCCTGGACGGGCAACATCAGTGCTGATGGCCGCGGGCAGCCGGTATCAGCGGTTGGTAAAATTATATCGCTTACTCCACCGATCCCTATTGCATTATCGAGTTTCTATTTTATTAATTATTATTATTTCGTGGTTGTAGTGCTTAGAGCGGCTTACGTAATCAGATTAGTAGTTAGTGTGAAAATTTTATCATGGTATAGTAGGGATTCGAACGAGAGACCTCACAACTCAGGTGTTAGTAATATATTTTATAATGGCGAGCATTACCACTAGGTTAAGTGCAGTTATTATATACTGAACATCCTATTAATAAGTTTCTTAAGCAAGGGCTTGAGTCTGAATATACTAGCCCATCTCAATACTCCTCCCCCAACGCATGGCTGGCTAAAAGGCTACACGTGAATAATGTAAGGGTAATACATTCACCACGTGTGATGGGACTAGCACTATGCACCATCAGGCGCATATTTCCAGCAAGCGCACTTCCCACCTCAACAGGAAACTGATATCCTGTCTCAACTAAGCGCAGGTCGGCACCCTCCCAATCACCCACTCCGGAGACCCATGTAAGGCCTCTAATGTCGTCCGTTCAGTCCAGGTGGTCAATCTCACTGCTCCCGATCTTGACAGCTACCGCAAAAAAGGCACCCCCAAAGTCAAGCCAAGGCTTGTCCACCAAACTATCTTTGAGCAAGTTTAACAATCGAGCCCGAACCCTATAAGCTATCAGTACTGCACAGTAGTTCATATCAGTAAAGGTACATACCGCTCTTGACGTTTCCATATTATAGGGAATTGCGCCTTCAAGATCCCGTTCATTCGTGGAGCAACTCTGTTGGAGATCAAGGTTTATAGCTGACAAATGAGAGAGCGGACTTGAGCTTTCTGCAGAGCCCAAGTCTCCCCTGTGATACATGGCTGAAGGTTGAACTTTTCCCACCTGCCCAGGTGAACCGAACGGTTACTGGAACAATTGTCACGTTGAGTGGATGAGCCGCTGAATCTAACGCCAGCGGTAAACATTGACTTGACTATCCTTTGTATTTCTGAGCGTTCCTCGGGGAGAATAATGTCAACAAAGCAATCAAGAACTGGAACATTGGTGATTCGTAAGTCGTTTGTGACTCGGAGGCCCATGGTGAATGCATGAAGTCGACCGCAGGAGGGAGCACGAATGAGATTTGTATTTCCAGCTGGGAAGTCTTGGTGAACTCTGTCAAGCAAAAGCTGGCGATTTGACTTCATTCCAAGATAGCGGCCAGGCGCCTGATGGAGAAAGATGTCGTGTGTATCTGACCGAGGTGAGCATAAGGGGTGAATGATCTTGGGGGAGACTCACCAGCCATCTTCATTCCCTGTTTCTTGGATCGAGCACGGATTGCTCTCTCACTCCGGGGCCCTCGTTGTGTCCGCTTTGGATACCGGTCTGCAGGCATAGAAAACCAGGTGAAAGTGGAATTGGAATAAGTGGAAAAGGGACGGACCACTACCCTTTTTATGCATCAGTTCGGCGCTGCCTATTGTCTGATCGATCACACAAGACGGGAGGTGGTATTGTTAAGAGAATAAGAAGTGGTAAGTATTGTTTGTCTCAGACTGATTTTCAGTATAAAGAACGCACCTCGCAAGAGTCACACTTGTTGGCGAAGCGGATAGCCCCCGCGCCCAACCTGGCCAATGTATTCGTTGATGCAGACTGCCTCTGCACCGAATATTGCCCGCGCCCTGGTCCTTCATCTCAGTTGACCCAACAATTCCGTTTTCTTTGCTCGACGTCGAACTTGCGGGTCAAGCGGAATGTTGCACTTATCTGTTGAGCGGAATGCAGCTGCTCCTGATTTTTGCAGATTGTCGTCTGCGGCAAAGGTTAAGTGAGATTGATATACATCGGCAGTGTAAGAAATACCTGTTTTTCCGTTCTTTGGATCAGCGCAACCAATTTCGAAACCTTCACCATCAATGCGGCGTGTCAACAAATGCCAAAACAACCCTTGATCATACAAGAAAGACGGTCAACGGGGTTCTCAGTCAGTCGGGCTTCATCAAGAACGATTTGTTTGCGGCTAATGGGAGTAATTTGAAGCACATCCATGCCTACTTTGGGATTGTAGACTTTCAATTTGGAGTAACCAGCATCGACGACATGGATGATTCCATCAACTACAAGATGAGAGCCGTGAGCACGAGAGAAAGACCCAAAGGGTATAAGTCACTGACCTGTCAACGAAGTTTCGGCGATGTTGGTAGCCACTATAACTTTTTGTTGACCATCACTTGTCGCTTCGAAAATTTTAGCCTGCAAGTCTGCAGCCTGAGGCATCTGAGAGTAGATAGGGAGAACGGCTAGAGGGGATGGCTCGTCAAGCTGATCAAGACGTTCTGCAAGCAAAGACGTAAATTGGGATGAAAAGAAAGAGAAACAGCAAGCATGTACCTTGAGTAACTTGACAAGTTATCTCAATGTCTTCTTGGCCGGTCATAAACACAAGAATATCCCCAGGCGGCAGCGAAAGGTGGATTTGAAGAACTTGCTTGACTGCACTATCGACATAGTCTTTGCAGGGTGATTTGGCGTGGAAATTTTCAACGGGAAAGGTACGTCCGGGAATAGTAAAGCAAGGCGCCGTTCCATAG
Source organism: Collybiopsis confluens (assembly GCA_013368555.1). Classification (NCBI taxonomy): domain Eukaryota; kingdom Fungi; phylum Basidiomycota; class Agaricomycetes; order Agaricales; family Omphalotaceae; genus Collybiopsis; species Collybiopsis confluens. The sequence goes on along the minus strand of JAACJN010000201.1, from coordinate 2,105 downwards.
AAATAAGAGAACTGGTAAAGACAGAGAAATGTCAGTCTTGTTGTAGCGCCCACTCCCTGAACTTACTTTTTCTGCATTCATCGTAGCAGATGTCACGATAAGCTTAAGATCCCGTCTCCGAGATAAGACTACAAACGGTCATTAGAGAAGACCAGATTTAAAACGACCACCAACTGACTTTTGCGCAAGAGTCCCATAAGAACATCAGTACTCAACGAGCGCTCATGTGCTTCATTGAGAATAATTACGCTGTAACGATCTAGGTCCCCTTCGTTCAATGATTCTCGAAGTAGAACACCATCCGTCATATCTAGAGCTCTTGTGTAAACGCCAAAAAAATTTGCGAATACAATCATACCAGAACTTACATTTGATCTTGGTGTCCGCAGACGTACAATCTTCAAATCTGATGGCGTAGCCAACAGTAGATCCCAGTTTGCACTACGACCTAAGTGTCAGATACGATGATGAAATCAACATAGCCGAGCTCACCTTCATCTCTTCGCCAACTTGCTTCGCCACCGACATAGCAGCGACACGCCGCGGTTGGGTGCAACCAACAATCCCATGTTGGCAATAGCCGTCCTCATAAAGAAACTGAGTGAGTTGAGTAGTTTTACCTGATCCGGTTACACCGACGACGACGATGGCTATGACGCGATCAAAAATCCTACCCGTTCAGACAAGATAGATAAGACAGACCTTGATTTTCTCGGATAACCTTCACTAAACCCTCCCGGCAAGCAAAGGCCGGCAAATACTCCCTCTGTCCCCTCAACGTCCTGTTTCTCGAAAACGCGCCGACTCCAGAAGAAGCCCTCAAACGAGAGGCAAACCCGGAGCCGCCCTCGCAACTACCCCCCTCCCCCCGGACCCCTTCCCCCGCCGCCCGGCCTTGGCTGGAAGAGATAATACGGCAATACCAACGTTGTCAAATGGAAAGCGAATAATCTGAGTGTTGAAACCTGAAGCAAACGAAAACTATCAACACTAACATCTCAAACGTAGAAGTTGATGACCAACCTGGCGTTGAACCTCCGTGCTGATTTGAGCAGGAAAGGAAGTAAGTATTTCGACAGTAGATAGTAATGGTCAGAAACAACCTCGATATAATCTAAAATGAAATATCAACGCAGTGGCATTAACGAGATAGAAAGATCTGCATACCATGACCTCGATAAGAGGAAATTGACTGACCACCGCCGTAAACGACAGGTCCGAGCTATTCGACTTATGTAGAGTCACAGGGGCAAAAGATTAATGAAGCTCTTGCCTCCGGGAACATACTGGGTGAAGTTAGTCAAAGCTTCGACGGATGGTAAAGGTCACGTACAGGCTACCTGCTGCGGTCGGCGTACAAAATTTGACTACCTTTGAGATAGGAACAACGCACCAGATCATTTCTAACGAGTCCTCCCTGTCTTACAGTCGTGCACCAAAATTCCAACAATAGGTTGAGGCATTAGTCCTGTTTCCAACTGTTTGGTGTGCGAGAGGATATCGGAATGAATTTCGGCTAGAAAAGAGTCTTTGAGATTCCCGAAAATTTTGGGGTTCTTGGCATTCCACCGCGAGGTCCGCTCTGAAGACCAGCAGCTGGCGGTATTCTGCTGTAGGAGCCAGCGGGAGGGGAGGGGGAGTGTTGCCGCAGATAGAGCATTTTTGTTTTGGACTGGTGTTATTGCGACCCATGGAGAAAAAGATCGAAAGCAAGTTTGCAAAATGTGTAAACCGTTTTGCAAGCGCGTGATATTACGTTGCAATCTGCATATAATTGCCCATAATCTGCATCTAATCTGCTGATAATTACATCTAATCTACTGATAATCTGCTGATAATCCCTCGGCTGCTTATGGCCGCCCAATCAGATTTCCGACAGAAGGATGATGTTCTGATGTTCATCAAGATTCAGCCAGCCGCAGCCTTGAAGGTTCAATGGAGGCAGAGTTGTATATAGACCACGGATTGTTTGTTCTTCCCTTTTATTCCTACTCAGCACGTCTTCAGAGTTTTCCACCCCAAAACCTACGCTCTAGTCGTGCAACTCATGGTTGAGTCTGCCAAGTACGTAAATTTATCGTGTCTTTTTCTTCTTTCCTTTGACG